>VUQH01037651.1:0-19526 GCA_015106775.1 Etroplus canarensis | reverse complement strand
AATAAAGTTGTTTTTTTTTTTTTTTTTTTTTTACAGTTTACTACCCTCACCTCAACTTTGGAAATGTACCTTCTTTTGACCATTAGAAAGGAGAAAATTGTATTCAGGTACATTAAAAATATGCAAGTACAAAAGTAGCTTTACGTTTTTGGGTTATCTGGCACATAAAAGGGCTCCTCAGTAGCTTTCAAGTTTGACAATGCCACCATCTCCCTCGCTGACAAACCTCTTACGGCCCCTGATGGGAAACAGATCAACAACAACAACTTCATCATTAACAAGAACAGGGAAACATCTCCAGAGACAAGTGTGAGGTGTATGAACACTAGTGCACTTACCGACAGGGGCAGACATCTCTCAGCTTTAAATCGATGATTCCCATGCTGAAGCTCTTGTCAACAAAATGCTCCAGGATAAAGTAAGCACGGGGAACATCTATGTTAATTTCAGCAATGTCCATGTAAACTCTCTCATAGCCCTACATGGGAAAAAGACATATTTTAATAAGGTTAGCACACCAAAAAAGCTGGTGTTGGTAAAATTATGAGCAGTACATAGTCCAAACACCAGGTGGCACCCTACCCTTCTCATTTGGTCCACAGTTATGATGGAGGACACAGAGAGTGACTTCAGTAGCTGCAGAACCATTTTGAAGGTTTTCTCTCCCTTAGATTCCAAGACCATTACTATTGCCTGTGAGATAAAAACAGAAACAAGACGTCTTATATTAGTACTCAGAATCTGTACTTGAATCTACTGGGTGTAGTTATGTCATATACGAAACAGATATTTTAGGTACAGACTTAGTTCACACCACAGGGCACAAAAATAAGGGTGCAAAGTTAAAGAAATAAACCCTATTACCACATAAGATGTTTCAATAGCTTTAAAAATTCAGCATATTGCTATTTGGGTGGAGAATTTTTATTTTTATTTTTATTTTTTGCTGCACTCAGTGCCGTGCTGTCAGCCTGCTGTAATGCTAACAGGTAAAACAGCCAATGTTGTTGGTCAAGGTACATCTCTGCATACACAGAGGGTAAAGAAGAGAGATAATATGGGTTCAACTAAGGCCAGATGAGACTAGATTAGTGATACACAGGTGATACACCTGGTGTTTTGATGCTTTAGGAGCATGGGATTTATTGTGTGGATCTGTTGCTACAGCAAATACAGCCATGATTTTACCTCATAGACAAACTCATGGTGGAAATGTGGAACCTCAAGGTCTCTGAGACATCTCTCAGCTTCCTTGCTGTCTCCAGATAGAATATACTCCTTCAGAAGCAGGTTCATCTGGCAGGACAGAAAATGCAAAAGACATTTTTTAAACTCACTGTAATATATTGTCATTATTATGGCAATATTTTTAACACAAAAAATGAGTTGTAAAAAGGAGGAACAACTGCCATAATTTAAAGTAAGTTGCACAAGGAGCAAATCTTACAACTTTGCACCCATCTTCACATACCTCCTGACATTTGTTAGGGCTGCTATTTTGATGCATGATCTAATATTACTGATGAAAATTGACATAAAATTAGTTAAAAATGAAATTAAGATTTTAAAGACCTTTGGTAATTATACTATCAGTATTTTTGCTCTTGAAGATTTCTATAGATTTAAATTCTGGATTTTCTGAATGGGATGTCTCTTTCATTTCTAATCAACAACAACAAGCACAGAAATGACATGTTCAGTGTTACAGCACTATTTGCTCTTGAGCATTTGAGGAAAAAGTCCTGCAAACTCCTTTTTTCCACGGATGCTAAACTTGTTAAAGAACTGTTTGCACCAAAATGACTGCTTGTCTTCACATGCTTATGATGGCTATATCTACATTGAGCCTTTAGTGTGGTGAATTTAGCAACTCAGTTAAAGCTTTACGTACCTTCGGCTGCTCCCTTAGAAACTAGTTACAGTTCAGAAAAACTTGTGTGATATCAGTGTCTTCTCAATTCTGCTTCATGTAATTTACCTCTTTGATAAGCTGTATGACAGGCCGTTGGCCTCCACCTGTCCCCCACTGGTTGTCTATGCGAAGCCCACCCATACTCATCTTCAACAGCACAGCCGCCCGGTCTAGAGCCGCCCTGAGAAGAAATCAACATGCACAAGGTTTGTCAAACTTTAGGCCAGACTCTTTCCTTGTAATGTTTGAGAGGGGTGGTGCCTGCAGGAGGCAGCACACATGATGCCCACTCCTTCACTGTGAACATTTATCCTATCAGCTCAATCATGCATTTGTGTAAACAGGGGAGCTGGAAAGCAGAAGTTAGTTTATTTGGACACTTGCATTCTTACATACAGCTCCACCAGGTAGTTTACAAAAACAGATATAAAAAAAACTATCGCCAGGAACAAGAAGAGCAGCAGTCCTGCAGCAGGTGGTCTGGCCCCCACAGAACCCTGATCACAACACCATGGAGTCAGTCTGGGATTACATGAAGACACAGACAGCGAAACAGCCTACATTCAACCTACTCACCATGCACCTCGGAAACTGTGTGAATTGGTGAAGGGAGCTAAGATTTTTATTATATTTGATTTAGTTTTTTATGCTATTTTGTATGAAGTTTTTAGATAAATAAAAACTATAAATGGCACTGCTTGTAAAAGCATCCTCACTTCACTTTTAGCCATCAGAACATTTAAGCAATACTGCATGTATTAATCTGTGACTCTCCAATAACATTACCAAATGGCTAAACTAAATAATCTTTTTCTTATGAATCACATTGACTTATTGTATTAATACAACAACTAAAGTTACCATGATCTCTAAAAATGCAAATAGGCAAGACAAATGCTTACTGACCACTGAAGCAATATAAAAACAACTGAATGTGGTTTTACATCAACTTATTTTTGTTAAAGGATTTGACCATATATGAAGCCAACTTTAATTTTAATTGTCCTGCATTTGATTATCAGAAAGACTCCATTAACTTTCTTTAACAGTTTAAGATTTGGAAATCATAGTTCTAATTGTGATAATGCATCCCTATAGCTCCATCAGGCCCTGATTTGATAAAAACCACCTCTCTAAAGCAGACTCGTCAATCCTGTAATAGACAAACATTAGGAGTTTGAAGAATTCAAACAAGATTTGAGATTTAAAAAACATTTAATCCAAAACTAACAAGGTCCTAAAATATTAAAAATTTTATCTCTTAGCTAAACTGACACTTTGGCCACATGAGTCAGACAAATCAAGAGAATATCTTCAAGTTACAGTCTTATAAAGATAAAAATCTTATTTTTGCTGCTAGTCTTCCTCTGAAGCTCAACAGGAAAACCCCAAGAAGGAATTCTAAAACAGAAAGTCTGTAACTTTCAAAAGCATTTACTTTGTTCAACCAAACTCTGAAATACATTTCAAGAGGGAGTCTTAACATGTTCAATACGAACAGGTGGAATGATTAATACAAGTAATCCCTGTGAGCCACAAGCTCAGGCTTCAGAATCCTCAGACTACTAAGTGCTCCATTACTGATTCGGGAATGTCCTTAACATGATCACATCTCTATTCTACTGTCCTTGCTATTCAAAACTTCAGCTTGTGAAGAGCATACAGTAACGTGAAATCATTTAAAGGGAGAGTGTCCTTAAAGGGAGAGCAGCTAAAACTGTTTCATACAGAGAATGAACTGAAGAGCTGCACAAAAGGCCCAGTTTAAGCTAAATAATGATGATTTAGAAATGTGAATCATGCAAAGCTCCTATAGTAGAGTCCAAGACTGAAATAGCTGGAAGCTGCAACTGGAAATGAGCATACTAGGCCCCTTTTAAGTTACATTTAATTATATGTCTATGTAAGATTACATGCATGAGATAGATTCTTCATGTTATTAATAGGCCCCTTCTTTTAAGAAGTCAGAATCTCACAAGTAATACTTAAAACTCTGAAACCTAAATATCTTTATGCTCACAGCATCAACAGGAAAATACAATTATGTGAACAGAGCTCACCCAACAATCACATACCTTGCATATTCACAGTCAACTCTTCCTTTGTAGCCCTCAATGTAGCTCTTGGACAATATTTGGTCGCTTACAGCTCGTGCAATGAATTGGCCCACCAACTTAAAGGGAAACACAAAGAAGGAAAATTTGTAAACAGCCCTAAAACACAATGCATAGCACCATGTTCCTGTTTTTTAGAACTGCTGTAGATGTATGTTAAGTGTGTGTGTGTGTGTGTTTGTTTGTTTGTTTATTTATAAATAAATAAATAAATCCAGTCAGCTGTCAACAGCCTGCAACAATTACATTATTTTTAGTTTACAAGTTTCAGTTTGGAGGCCCCACAAAAACACTGACTGGACAGATGAATGACAGTGGCTTCACTGGCATGTGTGTATTTGTTTACAGTACTGTGAGCACATGATTTAGGAGAACAAAAAAGCTGGCTTTGCTCTTCTCGCCTCCACAAAGCCTAGGCTCACTGTTGCTCATTGTTCCTGTATAGGCAAGAGGCAGTTATATCTCAGCTGACCCATTGCCATGGCTAGACTGGCAGGCATATGAAGAGAAAGGGTGTGTGTCTCTGTGTGTGAAACTGAGCGAGTGAAAGCACAGAAGGAAGGAAGTGGGGGCAGGGCATTATCATAATGCCCTTTTAAACCTACTGAGAACTGGTAGAGTGGGGCAGAAATGACCAGTGAGATTCAATGAGACGATGACAGGAGGGGTGAGGGGGAAGGACAGCGAATAACCGTTTCACCGTCCTTTGCTGAGCTTGCATTTTGCGAGCGCAGTCAGACAAAAGGCAGAGATCTCATGTCTGTGCAGGCTAAAAGAGAAAGAGCTCTAAAATACACACGACTACAAGGGCTCTCTCTATCACACTAACACATGAAAAAACCCACAGTGTAGTTCCCCTGTGCTCTACCACAGGCTGTGTTAACACTCCTCGAACAGAAAGACTTCATTAAGTGATCATGAAAAGGGTATTTTCTGTAAAAGGAGTGACAAAAAAGAGCCCAGCCTCTGCAAATCAGTTTGTTAAATTTCCTAGATGGGAACAAAAAGTTAATGCCTCAAAGCACGAAAACCACCGTTTGGTGCAGATTTATTGCAGCTCCATAAGTTACTAGAACAGCTAGGGGCTGCATGATGACGGCAACAATCATAATCACTATTTTTCTAATCGTGTTTCATTGCTGACTTGTGAAAAATAATAGATTAAGGAAAATATAGTAATAAACTTGTCTTTTTTATGAAGCAGATTTCCTTAAAGTTAATTATTAATTCAGTTGAGAAACTTAATAAATGTATCAAGAGTGAACTGAATGCATCCTGGCACAACCTGGCAGGTAGTAAATTAGGAGTTTCATGAAGAGGCCAAATTAAAAGCAAATACCACATCATAATTGTTTAAAGCTAAAATTATAACTAAGATTACAATTTGATTAATTGCTCAGCCCTAATTAAAACTGAAGGTCATTAGATTTCAAAATTTATTTCAATACAACTTAAGGCCAGTTTAACATTATTTGAGTATTATAATACAAGTGTGCACACACACAAAGCTGCTACTCGTGCAACAAGAATACATACATCCATTTCCAGACCCTCACCTGAGGAGCCCCAGGAGTGTCCAGGACCAAATCAGGCAACTCTCTGAGCAGTTTGTCAAATGAGTTTTCCATGTCGCTGTGGGACAGAACAGGCCCACACAGGTCAGCCAGCAGCCTGGAGGTAAGCTCTCGGTGGCTGGCTTTGGCCTCCAGGGCCAGTGACACAGCCAGTGAGGGTACTTCATTCCGCATGGGCCCCAGGTTCAGCTCTGCAAGCAGCTCCTATAGATGGAAAGGGACACTAAATTATCTTGGACTTTATGTCAGTGTTAATGTTTATTTTTCATACAGTGCTTTGATCTCTGCTTCTTTAATGGATTAGGACTTGGACTATCTCTTTCCATATTACACTTGGTAACACTTACTGCTACTTCTTTAGTGTCTCCATGTTCAAAATACTCTTGTACTATGGGGGTGACTGTCTTCTCGAAGTCCCTCTCATCCAGCGGAGGGACCACAGTTTCATACACACAGTTTTCCTATCAAGACAAACTCAAACTTCAGGTTGTGTTTGTGGCACCTGCCGTACAGCTTGGTACAAAGGAACACCTTACAATATTGTGTTAGACTATACATGTAATCATGCCACAGCAAACAATTCAAATACACTGCAGGTGCATGCTGTCAGCATAGCCATCATTACCTGAGCTTCATCATAGTTGGGGTCTCTTTCATCTACCACCACTGGTTCATAAACTTCACCAGATCTGCCCCATACACCTTTTCCTCCAGCCCCACCTGCAGACAAAGTGCAGTGATATTGTTAAACATGGTATGACAACCTCACTGTAGTGTCATTCTAATTGCCTTAAATGGAACGCAACTTACAATTCCTACTGAAAAAGTAGCAACTTTTAAAAGCATTACGCTATATTAACATGACGTTTCTAAAATCAAAGCAAACACATTTTTAAAAAGACCTGAAACAGCAACATCATTACTTGAATCCTATTTAACATCTTTAAACATTTGTCATAACACAATAAGATCAGTATCACACCAGCAATTTGTCAACCTGAGCTTCAAACGCAATCTGAAACATGCAGTTTTTGCTTAAAAGGACACGCAGTGACAAGTCTGTTTCATTATCAAGTCTGGGACAGTTCTGACATCAAGAATACATTTACTGTCAATAAGAGTAAGATGAATTATCTACAAAAGCTCAACTACTGTTTTACTCTGAACTAAAACAGTTGATGATGCTCCATTTACCACATGTCCTCTGAACCCAAAAACTCCATAACTACTCTCTCACTTGACTTTCCTTTGTCATATAATAAAACTAAACTTCAGGAAAAAGGTTGTCAAGTGATAAAATAATACTATAATTTTTCTATTATCATTTAGTCTAGATTTATTATTGTCCATGTGTATAATCCATACCAAATCCCAGGGCCAACCATACTGTGTTATAATCTCCTCTGTCTAGGGAGGTGATGCTTTTGCATGCACTACATGCCTGCTTTGATTCCAGGTGGGGACACAAGCCCCTCTCCCCATGGAGGGTTGTGTCAGGAAGGGCATCTAGTGTAAAACCTCTACCAAATTAACAATGAGGACTAATCCACTGTGGCAATCCTTTGAGAAAAATAAAAGGGAGCAGCCGAAGGGACAGTAATGTACAGGGCTCTGATTGCTAAATGCTGCTTGTGTAAATACACACAGAGAACTGAAGCTGCTGCTAACATGTTTCCCAGACTACATTTTCTGAGCAGACACAAGCAGCAAACATCTGCTGGGTCTGAGGTCAGCACTGGCAGATTGTAGACAGTTTAAGAAGCCCAATGCCAAAGCAGCTTGTGAGACATCCCTTAAAACCTCCATTAGTCCCACCCAGTATGTGGTATATGGCATGTCACTATATTTAGCTCAGCCTACTTTAACATTAAAACATTATGCTAGCTTACACCCACCAGCAATTGTATACACCCACTGCAACTTCTTTCAAACCTGAAATGCGTAAAATTTTAATGCAAAAAAAAAACCTGAGAGCTTGAATTGCAGGGCTCCAATGGTGTGGCAGTTCTGTTATGCAACCAGAAAAAAAACTGGGCAGACTCCGTGCCAAGAGAAACAAGACATGCCCATCGGCAGTGCAAAATGTCTGAACTGTACTGCAGTCTGTAGGGACATATACTGTAACTGGGCTTACATTACTGAATGAAGATCTGCAGTGAGAGGTGGCTGGAGCATTGGAAAATGTTGACACTTACTAAACTCTGATCTACTTATACATGCACAATGTGTCACCGGTAAGTATATTAGAAGAGAGGGAAGAGGAGCCAAGTTTGGTTTGTCAAATAAATTGGATAAGGAATCACAGGAATCCATTATGCAACATTTTCAGCTGAATCACTAATGCCATTACCAGTAGTAATTATCAATAGCAATCACTGCACACTGATACACAAGATGGTCTCCCTTCAGCAACAGAAAAACATATAGCAAATCAAAACACAGGAAATCAGAGGCTCCTTAAACCTCATGAATTCATTCATTCATCTTCTTTCGCTTATCCAGTTGAGTGTTGTGAGGGGTGCTGGAGCCTATCCCAGCTATCACAGGGCAAAGGTTGAGGTGCACCCTGGACAAGTCGCCAGTCTGTCGCAGAGCCAACACAACCTCATGAATGTAACTTTCAATTTGATACCCCTTTAAACATCAGATGCTCTCGCTTTGTACACTTGTGGTAGACTTACAGATGAAACATTCATGCCACATCCTGTGCATTCACTTCAATGACAAAAGTTTTGCAAATTTTTAGAAAATTCTGGAAATAGAAAAGTACCCTGGGTATTTCCAGAAAGACCTGGCTGAGCTGAAGGTGAGAAAATGAGCACATTTAAGTGAGTCTGAGCCATTTGTTTACATGTTAAATCTGTTATAACTCCTTGATGAAAAACAAACACATGAGGACAGCACTAAACAAATGTGTGCATGTAGCATCTTCCTTTTGAAGGGATTCTGAAATACATGTGACAGTTTGACTAAATTTTTAGTGTCTCTGGTAATGACCAGTCAAATTTTAACCTCTGAAAACTGAGTGAAACTGGGATATTTGATCTCCTTGATAACATGTTGTATTATCAATGTACTACTTCAATTATTTATATGTTCTTACCTTTCTTTGGGAGGCCTCTGCCCTTCCCCAGCCGGGACTTTCTGTCCAGCAGTTTGCTCTTGGGGCTCGTGGGTGCCGCTGAGGTTCCCCTAACCACATCCCCATTATCACTGAGAGAGTCCCCCCTGCCAGAGTCCCTGGAGGAATTCTTCCTCAGCCTCCGCTTGGCCTTCGCCTTGAGACGAGCTTCATGGATGCTGTTGCTAGATGAGGACAGCCAGTTTCCATTGATCTCGCCGTTGATATTTTTATTAGAGATGATCAAACCTCCATTGTCTTCCTCTCCAGACACGAACGAGTCACTCAGGTCCACAGCCTCTGATTGATTTAGAAGGGAAAATAGTGGTGAGTTTATGTCTGATTTGGCTAACATAAATATGTAACTTTTACATGCAGAGCATTTATCTTCTCATTGGCCCAAGTGCAAATACAGCAAGCTCAGCAAAAGCTGTTTGATGTCACCATATAGTCTATTTCTATATGCAGCCAAACACAAAATGTAGCATTAGCTGCTGAGGAAAAAAAAAAAGTCATCAGAACTGTAGACGGTGCAAGATAACACGCACTGAACCACTTCCGCGTGAAAAACCCCCTACAGCTCCACATCGCATCCAGCTGATGAAGTATAATATTGAATAAATGGCTGTGAATGGATCGCACTTACCCACAGGGTTAGCGTTCAGCCAGGCCTCGCAGTCAGCTGCCATGATTTACAGTAGAAAAGAGGCTTGTGCGGCAGAACAGTAAAAAAAGAAACCGAATTTTAAGCGGTACCTGCAATATTGAGAAAGAAAGTGTCAGGTTATGTGCGGACGTGCGTTCATAACAAGCCTAGACCTGCTGCAGTGACACGGCTCCCCCTCCTCCCCCTGTTCATTCAAAGTCCCACTGTTGATAAACAATGCCCAACGTTACACTGGCCTAAATATTCACTGCGAAGAGATGCAGCGGCTCCGAAACAAAAGGCTTAAGCTGTGTTTTACTGCGCGTATCAAACGTTACTACTCCCACACAAACCAGCAGCTGCACTTTTGTTGGCGTTTTATGCCAAAACGTTATCGAAGCCCAAACGCCAAAGACAAAATCAAACTGCACAGCCTGCAAGCTCGGCGTCCATCTTTAGATACATCCTTAGAATTACGCAGTTCCTACCTACACATTCATACAAAAGAGTGGCGAAGAATAACATGACACAACGAATCACTAACCGTGTGCTGTGTCCAAGCTTCAAACTCTGACGCGAACGCTTGTTGTTTTCGTTGTACTCACCCAGCAACTCTGGCACGTAGGCCAGTGTTTTCTGTTTCTGATTGGCTGAAAGGAAGGGGGTTTTAAATTGAGAACCAATCAAAATGCAACACGGATTTTCTTCTCGTATGTTCTCTGAGGTCTGCATGATTTATAAAGTGCTGTCTCCTAGCGGTATTGCAGCAGGACAGCACTTTCTATTCTGGGATGTTCTTAATTTATTCACATCAGTTCCAACCTTTGGGTTTATGATAAAGATAATGGTGGTGATAATATCGATGTTTTAAAGCAATCATAAGTTTTTCTTCTGACCAAATAATGTAAACCATCTGAAGATAGGCTAGGTCAAAAGCTTAAGTTTTACGGTAGGCCTAACTACCTAAACTTGGTGAATCCACTAAATGTATTACTTCAGATATTTTACTTATATTTATTGAAAATGAATGTTAGAATAGTATAACATTTAACATATATAAATAAAGTTCATTTGCACCATATTTTTCTCTGCACTACTAAAATGCTAACTCTACTAAAAAAGACATTTAATTTTATCATTCTATATCATCACTGACAAATGTTATCACTAATCAATAAACACACACAGCTTCCACTCTTCAGGGAAGGCTTTCTACAAGATTTTGGAGTGTCTGTGGGAATTTTTGCCCATTCATCCAGAAAAGCATTTGTGAGGTCAGACACTGATGTTGGAGGAGAGGGCCTGGCTCATAATTTCATGTCTAGTTAATCCCAAAGGTGTTTGATGGGGTTGAGGTCAGGGCCAGTCAAATTCTCCCACACCAAACTTGTCTACTTATCTTGCTTTGTGCCTGGGGCACAGTCATGCTGGAAACAGAAAAGGGCCTCTCCCAAACTCTTTTCACAAAGTTGGAAGCATAACATTGTCTAAAACAGTAAGTTGAAGCATTAAGATTTCCCTGCACTGCAGCTTAGCTGCCCAGATGAACCCTGGAAAAACAACCCCATAGCAGTCAGGCAGGTTACATTCTTCTGGCATTCACCAAACCCAGACTCAACCATCAGATTGCCAAATGGAGAAGCATAGTTCATGACTCCACAGAACATGTTACCACTGCTCCAGAGTCCAGTGGCGGAGTGCTTTACACCACTCCATCTGATGCTTGGCATTGTGCTTGGTGAGGCTTGCATTCAGCTGCTTGGACATGGAAACCCATACCACGAAGGTCGTGGCACAAAGTTTTTGTGCGGATGTTAATACGAAATATGGGTTGGAATGCTGCAGTTATTGAGTGAGCAGAGTGTAGGCAAGTTTTATTTTTTTTATTTATTAATTATCTATTAATAATTAATGATAAGGCCAGCTCAATAAACAAGGAAAAAAAGAAAGTTGGCTTGACAAGAGGGCACATTCGGTGTCAAGGAGTAAAAGTGCCAGGCGCTCCAGCCCCCTTAATAATACCCCCCTTTATAAATCATTTCATGTTAAACACAACATGCAACTGAAAAAAAATGTTTTTGCCCTCTGCACTTTCTCCAACAATCTCTTTTCTATTTAGTTTATTTTTGGCTATTTACAATGAAATGAACATACTCAAAATGAACATAAACCCTGTAACCTTACATTGGATTTTAATTCAGAACGCCCAGTAATAGTCAAACTGCTTGAATATCAGAATACGTTAATATACAGGGCAAGCCAGAGTTTACACAGTGTAAATATATCACAGCAGTAAAACTTATGAGCATCATGAAGAAATATCAACAATGGCTGAATCATGGGGGTGATGGAAACTTTCAGTTTCTAGATGATCCTTTCGGCTGCTCCCTTGTATTCTCTACTAAGGGGTTGCCACACTAGATTAATCCGCATTGGTAATTTGGCAAAGGTTTTACGCCAGATGCCCTTCCTGACGCAACCCTCCATGGTGAGAGGGGCCTGTGTCCCTACCTGGAATCCATCACTTCAAAATAAAAGTGTTTTGTGTAGCACCAGTTAAATAATTGTAGGTAGCTAATATTATTCAGTATTATTAAAAAACTCTCATGTTCTTTTTAATTTAATGGAATATTAATGCTAATTCATGAAATAACTTGTGAAAAGGAGGCAACATAAAGGAGGCTAGAATTAACACACACACACACACACACACACACACATATATATATATATAATAGAATGACCCTTACACATTCCTGCATACTGTAAGTAATCAACAGAATCAGCAAAATTTATTACAATAACCAAGTAAACTTCCATTTAGTTTGACATTTCTGTTTGCAATTACAGATTTATTGTGGCCATAGTCTATGGTTGTATTTTTTTGACTCAACACTTGGTGGAGCTCTTTTACAACACTCTCATCTAAGTTTATTACTTATAAAAGTGATCTATGTAAAAGACTGAATAATAGGTGTTATACTATGCCACATGTATATACTTAACACTTTCACTTACCTGTTATAAAAATGATAGATGCAAATATTCATTCATTATCCAGATCAGGGTCACCGGGGGTGCTGGAGCCCATCCCAGCTGTCATCAGGTGTAAGGCGGGGTACACTCTGGACAGGTTGCCAGCCTATCGCAGAGCCAACGCAGAGAGACAAACAACCATTCACACCTATGGTCAATTTAGAATTGCCAATTAACCTAACTCCCTTTTGCATGCCTTTGGACTGGGGGAGGAAGCCAGAGGACCCAGAGAGAACCCACGCAAGCACGGGGAGAACATGCAAACTCCAAACAGAAGGGCCTAAGTTAACCAGCTGTTGGATTTGAACCCAGACCCTCTTGCTGTGAGGCAGTAGTGCTAACCACTGCACCATCATGCAAACATAGATGAAAGTTATTTTCAATGAGAAAGTGTGCAAAAAGCTGTCAAACAATCTCAAAGATTTGATTTGTTTTCAAAAAGGGAGACAGCTAATGTGCAACATTAACAATGTTTATTTTCAAGTGTTTTCCATCAAAAATCATATGAAAAGTTTTTCAAAGGAAAAAATCTATCACTGAAGTCAGTATTCACAGTATAGAAAAACAGAGTCTGGCTTGATAATCCCTCCGTAACAAATCGTTGTAACATGAAACACTTCATGTTTAAGTGATAAGTTAAACACATGGTCCAGCTGAAGGTCTTTTATATCTAAGTCATTGCATGTCTTGGCAAATGTGACTGGGATTGTGCTATGAATTAAATTCAACATAAAACTTCCAGAAAATAAAGATCTTTTGTATGGTTGCATTTTTTCCCTGACAGATCATAAAGCTCACATAGGTATAGGATAAAAGAAAAACAGCAAAAGGGATAAAGCCCCAGATAAAAATAAAAATGTAAATTTTATGATCTGTATAATTACATTTTTTAACAAGTACAACAAACCTGAGAATTTGCCTCAGTTTCTGAACTGAGGAACACAAATATGGTGGCCCTGAGAGCTCACGTTGCAGTAAAGTACAAGAAGATAAAACACAAGCAGATGAAGCAAACATCCTCACCAATATGATGTGAGACAAAATTCAAAATATAAACCCATCCTGTAAAAGAGTTTCTTTTAGGGAATTTAACTTAATTGCATAAGCATTTTATTCCAATAAAATAAGTTAATTTCATCCCACTAAACCCATGAAAGTAAAACTGTAAGAAAAATTATTAATAAAAAAATTGCAAATAAATATTAAAACTTCGCCATATATTTCATTTATATATGTACAAAACTGAAAGCATATATTATCTGTGTCACCGAAATATTTCTCCCCCCCACAAATATTGAAATCAATGCATTTGTCTGTGCATTATCTCTCTATTTATTTGCACAATCACACAAATCTTCCTTTTGTTGTTTGTCGTCCGGGAGGTGAGAGATCAAGTTATCGTCACTGTGCAGCTGGAGGTTCAGGCCGCACTCCTGACAGACTTTCTTCTGCCAGCTGGGACAGGTATTTCTGTGAAAGGGGACAAACAAAGCTTACAATCCAAAACTAGTCTAAAAATAGACAACACACACTAATAAGCTATAAAAATATAACCACTCAGTCGTACTGTGATGTAGATCATTTGCATGGTGCCAAAACAGATCTTGGCTGACCTCTCAAGGTGTCTCTGTACTATCTGATGCCAGGACATTAGCAGCAGATCCTTTAAGACCTGCAAGTCGTGTGCAGGAGTTCTCATGTGATCAAGTGGTCATATTTCTCTGATCTTCAAAAAATAACTTTGAATGACCTGGCTCCAAAAAGGTCTTTTCTAACAGAAGGTAAATTAGAACTAAAACTAATACCTCTACTTCTATCCAGGCATATCACTGAGATAAATTTATCCATAAAGGGCAAATAATAAAAAGCAAACATGTAGTCAGTCTTTTCCACATGTTAGAAGCACCTTTGGCTGTACTGTTGAATTTTCCCCAAGGGGTCCTCACAGCGGATGAGTCTGCATAGGTAATTGGTAATTTCACAATTTTACTAAAAATTTTTAAGACTAACAATAGTTTTTTTTTTTCAAGTGTTGAAAGTACACTATATGGACAAACATATTGAGCCACATCTAGTAGTCACTGAATTCAAGTGTTTAATTCAGTCCTATTGTCACAGGTGTATAAAGCACCTAGCCATGCAGTCTGCCGTTACTAAGATTTTTGAAGGAATGGGTCATTCTAAAGAGCTCACTGAATTCCATTGTGGTACTGTGATAGGATGCCATCAATGCAACAAGTCCATTCATGAAATTTACTCCCTCCGAGATGTTCAACAATCAACTGTAAGTGGTATTATTTCAAAGTGGAATCATTTAGGATCCACAGCAACTCAGCCACAAAGTGGCAGCCCACAGAAAGTGACACGGTGGGGTCACCGAATGCTGAAGGGCATAGTGTGTAAAAGTCGTCAACTGACTCAGTAACTGCAGAGTTCCAAACCTCCTCTGGCATTAACATCAGCACAAAAACTGTACGCCAGGAGCTTCATGGCATGGGTTTACATGGCAGTGAAAACGTCTTCTGTAAAGCGATAAGTCATACTTCTCTATCTGGCAGTCTGATGGATGAGTCTGGGTTTGGTTAATGCCAGGAGAATGTAACCTGCCTGACTGCATTGTGGCAACTATAACATTTGGTGGAAGAGGGATAATGCAGTGGGATTGTTTTTCAGAGGTTGGCCTGGGACGCTTAGTTCCAGTGAAGGAAATTTTTAATGATTCAGCTTACTATGACATTTTGGATAATTCTATGCCTCCAAGTTTGAGGGAACAGTTTAGGGAAGACCCTTTTCTGTTCTTGCATGACTGTGCCCCAGCGCGCAAAGCAAGGTACATAAAAGCATGGTTGGATGAGTTTGGTGTGGAAGAACTTGATTGAGCTCAACCCCACTGAACACCTTTGGAATGAACTAGAAAAGAGAGTGCAAACCAGGCCCTCTTGTCCTGGTTTGTGTCTGACCTCACAAATGCTCTTTTGGATGAATAAACAAAAATCCTACAGACGAAAATCTCCAAAATCTTGTAGAAAACCTTCCCAGAACAGTTTAAGCTGTTATAGCTACAAAGGAGGGGACCAAATACTAATGCCTATTGATTTAAAATGGGATGCCATAAAATCTTGTGTGGGTATAACTTGTACATATAGGTGGCCCAATACTTTTCTCCATACAGGGTATTAGTGACAACGGCTAGTCATATCAGCCAAATAATTTATAAAGAGGCACATTTTTATTATCAGTAAAATTAAAGTAATATATGTGTATTTACTGTTATAAATGGGCAGTCCCAGTCCAAAAAATATCAAATATGAAAAGCTTTTTGTTTTGGTACTCTTGTAAATATAAAATCGCTCTGTTGTAGATTAGTAAAGTGAAATATGAATCAGTGGTCAAAAAATAACAAAACAAACTATTAAACACATACAGAGCTTTGACAGACAGCACAACTGTTTAAAACTGTTTTTTTTCCTCTCGGTATGCAATGCATCAAATGTGAAGGAATCACGCTCCTCGACCTCGCTTCAGCTGTGCTGCAAAGGACGAGAGAAATGTAAGATGGCTCGGTGCTGACTGGAAAATAACCGGAAACCTAATACAATCACAAGTTTACATGCCTTGTGTATGTTCTTAAATATGTTTGTGTGTATGCGTAAGCTAGGATGTTAGGATCTGACAGCATAATTCATATTTATACAAGATTAACATTTTTGATTAATTTGTTGATTTTTTTTTACTTATTAAATTTTAGGCATTATAAGGCTTGTGAAAATGTGTTAATAAAGCTAATGTCTTTAAACAGCTTGTTTTTTTCCAGCCACAAACATTCAGTGTAAAAATAAATACTCATATTTCAGAAGCTGGGACCATTATTTTTTTCTCACAATAAAAGACTTAATATAGTTATTTATTACCAAAACTGGAACCAACTCTGCTGTTTTCAAAATTACAATCCATAAAGAAAATATTTCTGATGGTAAAGGAACTTGTTTTTCAAAAAGATGCTGTCCAAATAATGTGTTTGTAGGTGTTTATGAATGATATGCTCAGTGCATAAATAGGACAGACAGTTTACATAGCACGGTGATGCTAAGTTAAAACAGGAATGTCATAAAATTTCATCATGGCAACTTTATTTGGGGAACATATTTACACTTAGTTAAAAATCAAAAGTAAGTTTTATCCATATATCAATAAAGGCAAAGAAAATTATTACAATATATACACACTGAGTGTAAAACAAAGAGATTATTCACCAGACTAACAACAGGTGGTGTAACTTGAAGAATTTTACTAACAGGCGATATCAACTGTGGACTAACAAAATCCTGAGTAAGGAGTGTGCAGCATACAGATTGACTTTATGTGGACAAATGTGTATGCCAACCAAACACCTTCATGTCAGACACATATAGCTCCCGCCGTGAGGGTTGGTGTGTTTATATAATGAAACTAACAATAACAGAAAAAACATTTAGAGTTTTAGAGTATCATCATGCACTGTGTACCTGCAGATTCCTGTAGTGTACAGTGCTGCGGCAGTGAGTGGCCTTTGCAGTTTCCTCACTGGTGTAGAAAAGTCCACAGAGTTTACAGTAGAAACCGGTCCTCGGCACAACAAACTCCACTCCTATTAGAGAGCAAGAACAACAATTAGAATTCAATCCCTGACAAAAGAGTGGACTCACAAAAGTATTTATTAATAAAACCTTTCAGACAGACTTGGTATGTCCTTTTTGCAATTCTCATTCATTTAAATAAGATTAACTTTTGCCCAGAATCACACAAAGAAACAGTCATGCTTCGTGCCACACCTTCTCTATATTCAAATCATAAAATGGGACCAAGCTGATTAACAGTACTCAAAAAGGTTTATGATTTTTGAATTAAAAAAAGGCAATATATAATACAGATAAATAATAATAATAAATGTATCTTTTAAAACCTTTAATGAAGCTCAGTTACCAAATGTAAATTACCTACCCTACTGGGACTTGTGTGTCTGTGTGGCTGACTGAGACCATCATGCTGCTGGGTTCAGATTACACCTTTTTTTTCTCTTTCATTCTGGTGTCCTGATTTTCTTTATAACTTTTCCTTTACTGGATGATTATATGCTTGTTGATTTCCCTGCTACTGACTTCTTCTAACTGATAGTCCCCCTCACCCTCTGTTCATTTTAAGATCAAAAGGAAAGTTATATAAAAAAAATAAGTGTGGTCCAACAGATAAGTACTGGGTAAAGGCTAAAGCAAGTTATCCAAGATACAGTCATGATCTTTTACAGTGGTGTAGTTGAATGTGTTAATGTCAGCTGTAAACAACTATAGCAAAAATAAATAATAAAAGGGAGTACATGGTCACAGAAAAATGTTCTGCACCTTAAAGAAACGAAGTACAAACCCAGACAAGTAAGTGTAAGGGGGTAGGACACATGACATTTAGTGATTTGCTGTGACTCTACCAGACAAATATTTGTGCTATTTTCACAAAGGCACAATCAGACATCACACAGACTTTAAATTAGGTATCTGGCAGAGAAACAGTTGTTTAATTTCTAACCAAACAATATTTTTGGCAAGCACTAAAGTGCAAAACAAATAGTAACAGCTTCAAGACAAGGCTTAAACTGGATTCTTGGTCCTCAGTGTATGTGCTTATTATTGATGGAATTTAAATGTACGTGTGTGTTGCCTCAATCATTCATAGCGATGTTGCGGAAGAGATAGGCCAAGTGCCAAAGACTTTTTTTTTTGTAGTTTCTAGTTTTTGCAAAAACCTTGATGATAAAGAAAAAGATAATGTTTTTGGTTTTTCAAGAGATGTACCCGATGTGACCCATAAGGAACAGGTATATGACATTTACATTTCTGAGAAGAAGACAATAAAAGAGATAATGCTGTGATAGAATTGTATCACAGCATTGGCTATAAGTTCCTGGACCCCACACATACTGCTGAACTTGGCCTTCATTATGGTTTCGAGTACACACCGATACTTTATTTTCAGTGAAAAATGAAGTGCCTTTGACTGCTCCCTTGTAATTCCTCAAGGGGGTCACCACAGCAGATGAATCTGCATTGGTAATCTGGCACAAATTTTATGCTGGATGCCCGGGGTAGCAGGGGCTCAATCTCTTAGGACACTTGATTTGAAACAAGAGGGTTGCTGAGGGCTGCCAGTTCAAGACCCGCCTGGACCTGGACCTGGAGGCCCATTCAAGACTTATTTGAGATCCCATCTGGACACATGTATGTGAACGTGGATGGGAGGCTGGAGAGGCGTCGGCTCACCCCCACCCCCTGAACACCACCAAGTTGCGGTTGAGCAAGACACTGGACCCCTACATTGCTCTCTCTGGTGCCTGTGATGGGCAGCCTTTGTTCATTCACTCACCTTTTTACTGTATGTTTAATGGCCTGCATGTAAAGTGTGTAACAACAAAAGACTGTGTTTGTGTGAATTGTAAATTCCCTAGGGATTAATAGTGCATTTTCTACTTCTTCTTCCTGATGCAAACCTCTCACTGTGGAAGGAACTTGAGTTGCCATCTGGGCTCGAAGCAGCGGTATTTCATATGCAAGGTAAATGTGTACAGGTGCATCTCAAAAAATTATAATATCATGAAAAAGTTCAATATTTTTTGTCACTCATTTTAGAAAGTGAAACTCATATATTATATAGATTCATTACACATAGAGTGAAATATTTAAAGCCTTTATTTCTTGAAATTTTGATGATTATGGCTTATAGATAATGAAAACCCAAAATTCAGTGTCTCAGAAAATTTGAATATTATGAAAAATTTCAATATTGGGAAGTCATGGTGTCACACCCTAATCAGCTAATTAACTCAAAACACCTGCAAAGGTTTCCTGAGCCTTTAAATGGTCTCTCAGTCTGGATCAGTAGGCTACACAATCATGGGGAAGACTGCTGATTTGACAGCTGTCCAGAAGACAGTCATTGACACCCTCCACAAGGAGGGTAAGCCACAAAAGGTCATTGCTAAAGAAGCTGGTTGTTCACAGAGTGCTGTATCTAAGCATATTCACAGAAAGTTGAGTGGAAGGAAAAAGTGTGGTAGGAAAAGGTGCACCAGCAAAAGGGATAACCACAGCCTTGA
>VUQH01037650.1:20887-34818 GCA_015106775.1 Etroplus canarensis | reverse complement strand
AGCTTTATGAAAAAGGAAAGTTTGAAGCCTGATCTTAAATGTAGAGAGGGTGTCTGTCTCCTGAATACAAACTGGGAGCTGGTTCCACAGGAGAGGGGCCTGATAGCTGAAGGCTCTGCCTCCCATTCTACTTTTAAAAACTTTAGGAACCACAAGTAGGTCTGCACTCTGAGAGAGAAGTGGTCTCATGGGAAAATATGGTATAATTAGGTCTTTAAGATAACATGGACCCTGACTGTTAAGACTTTGTGAGTAGAAGGATTTTAAATTAAATTCTGGATTTATCAGGGAGCCAATGAAGAGAAGCCAGTATAGGGGAAATATGATTCTGTGAGCAAATGAATTGCAGGACTGGAATAGCTTAACAAAGTCAGTCTTGAACCCTACCAGCTGGTCTGCTCACTTAGACTCTGACGGAAATTTTTACAGGATTCTAGGGGCTGGGCTATCCGGACAGAGGCGAAAGGATAACATATCTGGTTCAATACTCCCTGTTCTGCGTACTAGTCATTGTTTATGAATGCAGAGCTTTATTCTGAAAAGGCCATAAAAAGAAAATGTATTGATGCTTTTACTTTCTGTAAGGACTGTTTTCTGCACCTAACCAAAGCTTGCTCAGCCGTAATTGGTCATTACTATTTGGACTTCACATGAAACACACATGGAAACCAGAAAGCTTCCAGTTTACTCGCCTACAGATTCTGCATATTTATAGAGAATAAGACCCCTGCAGTGTCTTCCTGTGGTCCATCTGTAGTCTCCTCTCGGTTTTATCTGCTCCATGCAGTGCAAGCAATGTTTTAACTGTGTATGGTGCACACTGGAGGTCAGTGGCAGACATTTGAGAGTAGATCAGGAACATTTACAAATTGGTTCTTCCTCTGCTTTGGCACAGCTCCAATTGGTGACACCCTAGGTGGCAGTCTATCTGGCCTATGCCAAAAAACATTCCTGGGATAAAGTGAGGCTGGCAAAGTGAATGTTAAATATACAACCCAGAGGCATCAGTAGGGGAATAAGTAAGTGCCTGAGCTGCCTTTGTAATGGGAGCAAATGAGGTGGGTTGGATATTGTTGTGGTGCAACCGCACATGGGAGCAGACGAAGGCAGACAAAGTTGCTTGACAGCTCCTGGGAGAGGCTTTGATTGATGGCAACGCTCCAGGGAGTGTTTCAGTATGAACTTGGTTAACTTGGAGCCATATGAAGCATTCATCACTTGCTGCCATAGAGGAGTGAGATGCTCACTGCAAGCTAGGCAGCATTTTATTTAGAAAGGCACCTGGGGAACATCTTCACTGGAGTAGCAGGTACCTATTTGCAGCTATTTTAAGGCTCACATCAACAAATCTCCAAGACTCCCTCAAATGAAAGTATCAGCGTGACTGCAGCTACTTCAAGTTACTCATCAAGTTTCAAGAGTCTAAGGATAGAGTCAGTAGTATGTGGTACACATTTCCATATGAGACACATTTGCAATTTTGAAATACAGAAATGGTTTTGAGCCTGAAAAATAAAGTTATTATATAGTGTTAGTTCCTGTATTAAAAAAATTGTAATTTGAACTTGTTTTGGTGTCACCCTGTATTTTGAAGCACATTTTTAAAAAATGTAATGAGTTTTTTTAAATATGTGGCAGTTAGTATGCCTATTTTTGTCCTCTGATTGCCACGACTTGGGAGAACAATTCTCAAAAGCCAAAGATCACATATTCTGACAGCAGAGGGTATCCAGATTAGGGGCTGGATTTAGGGGTGCTTGCATTGCAAGAATGACATTGGTCTTTATTGTGATATGTTGTTTCTTCTATTCTGTCTGCCTCTTCTATCCCCTGTTCTCTTTTGAAATATAGAACTCATACATTTCCACTGTAATAATCTGGCCTAACAGCAAGCAGTACTTGCATAGTGGTCATTACAGTAGCAATGCATTTCATAAGAAAAACAGTAATGAGCTTTGGAGTTGCTTAGACCAAACAGAAGTAGCAAAGCTGATAAAGTTCTAAAGAAGTGCTTTTCTTTCTGGTTGATCAGTTCAAAGGTCGATTAAGATTTCATGTCTTTCTACTAAAGTCTGGTTTAACTCTCTGCCCCATTAAAACAGCTCCTGCAGTGTTTGCCTGCTTGCTTTAACAAAAAGTGTACGATTTTTGCCTTTCACAGAATGAGAGACTGAGATTATGATTTGCATTGTTTTAAAGACATACAATGGCCCTGAATGAGGATCCAATATTGCAGCAAAATGCAAACTAGTAACAGTGGAATTTTTCATAGAAACTGAGAAAGAAGGTGTTAAGTGCACAATGGAAGCAGGGATTTCACAGTCTTAATTAATGCAAGGTAACTATGTTAATTCTTTGTGGCATGAATTCAATAAAGTGCTAAAAAACATTCCTCAGAGATCTTGGTCCATATTGACATGACAGCATCACACAGCTGCCGCAGATTTGTAAACTGAACATCCATGATGCAAATCTACTGGACTGGGATCTGGTGACTCTGGAGGCCATTTGAGTACAGTAAACTCAATGGACTTTTCAAGAAATGATTCAGATGATTTCAGCATGGCACATTGGCCTGTTATCCCTCTGGAAGCAGCCATGAGAAGATGGGTACACCGTGATCATAGACACGGGCAGCAACACTACTCAGGTAAGCTGTGGCATTTAACTGATGCTATATTGGTAATAATGGGCTCAAAGTGTGCCCAGAAAATATCCCTCGCACCATTAAACCACTAGCAGCAGCCTGACCCACTGATGCAAGGCAGGTTTGGTTCGTCCTTTCGTGTCGTTTACGTCAAATTCTGACCCTACCATCTGAATGTGGCAGCAGAAATCAAGACTCATCAGACAAGGTAATGTTTTTCCAATTTTCCATTGTGTAAATAAAAGGAAGGCAGGTGGAATGGTGAAGATGCAAAGAGTAGAGATAGTGAAGATGGATGAGTTTAAATAACTGGGGCCAACCAAAGCAATGGACAGAGTACAAGAAAGGTGAAGAGTGCAGGCAGGGTGGAGTGGAGTCAGGGGTGCTTTGAATCAGAATCAGAATACTTTACTATAAATTACTTGTGTTGCATACACTCCATTGAGTATACATTTTTGTGACAGAAGGATAGCAGCAAGAGTGAAAGGGAAGGATTACAAGATGTGAGTGAGACCTCTTATGATATGTGGTTTGGAGACAAAAAGACAGGTTGAGGTGGCAGAATTGAAGATGCTGAGATTTTTGTTGGGAGTGACCAGAAGGGACATTATTAGAAATGAGAGGGACAGCTCAGGCTTGGAGGTCTGAAGACAAAGTCAGAGAGGCAAGGTTTGAAATGGTTTGGACATGTACAGAGGAGGGATAGTGGACATACTGGACAAAGGATGTTGAAGATGGAGCTGCCAAGCAGGAAAAGAGGAAGACCACAAGGCTGATAAATGTAGTGAAGGAGGACATGCAGAGGGTTGGTTTGACAGAAGAGGATGCAAGGGATGTGGTGAGATGGAGGCAGATGATTTGCTGTGGTGACCCTTAATGGGAGCAGCTGCAAGAAAAAGAAGAACTACCATTCACTGGATATTTTCTCTTTTTTTTATTCATTTTTTTTGGAACATTCTCTGTAAACCCTAGAGATGGAGCTGCTGTGAAAAATCCAAGTCAATCGACAGTTTGGTTAATATCTTTAGATCAGCCTGTCTGACACCAGCAACCACATTCACTCATTTTTCTTCTCCATTCTGATGCTTGGTTTGAAATTCAACAAGTTGTCTTAATCATGTCTACATGTCTAAATAAACTAACTTGGTCCCATGTGATTGGCTCGTTAGCACATGAATATAAAACTCAAGTCAAGGAGGCCATTTCAGTAAACCAGTATATATAATACCTGGTCCTGTAAACTGAACGGAAGCCTGTGGCTGTAA
This sequence comes from Etroplus canarensis, assembly GCA_015106775.1. Lineage (NCBI taxonomy): Eukaryota > Metazoa > Chordata > Actinopteri > Cichliformes > Cichlidae > Etroplus > Etroplus canarensis. The sequence goes on along the minus strand of VUQH01037650.1, from coordinate 30,906 downwards.
AGGTGACTAATTATACATTTGCCCTTCCTAAAAGAACATGTCAAAATGACTAGGGTCTGTAGCCACAGACTGGAGAGTGGCTACCTTAATTCCAAGGAATCCACTCAGATGAACTCTTCAACTTAATGTTTTTGAATAAGCTTGAATAATGCAAAGAGCTAAGGGCAAAAAGGCATACAGTACAGTAAACAGTAAATATTCTCTTGAAAAGAAAATATTATAATGCTCTACCCATCAGTAACAGAATTTACATCTACAGCTCTCACCTCAGTTTATGCCCACACAGAGCCTTCATCACTGTCAGCTACATCAGAACATTTTATTGGCAGAATGAGCTTTGTTAGCCCAAAAGCATTACATTTCGTGACACTGTGAAAGCCAAGTGTGCTTGTTTTTATGTCTCCTCATCAGGCTTTTTAACGTGGGATCACTCACTCCTGCTCTTGTCATACCTCCATTCCTCCCCCTCTATCGAAACAAATGAGGGATTAAAACAGAGTCGTCTGGAACAGAAGACTGAGATGGGAGAAAAGCAAGAAGATGACAGCAGCTCACTAAAAACCACAGGATAGATTTCTTTTGTCTCAAGGCTTAAAAAGTATAACACCCACGCAGTAGCTTGGCTTGATCTCTGCATTATTTTTTCTCTCTTTTTGCCATTTTCTGCTGTGTGCAGAAATGCTAAATAGTGGACAAAAGGGACATTTTTCACGCATTAAATCATATTTACAGCTGAATGATGTTCATGTGTCTTAATACAATGATGCATGCAGAGTCAAAAGTCTCTGAAATGCCCTTCCTGTACCAAAGCTGTGCTGAATTAGAACACACATGTATCCCATATCTCCAAAGAGTAGTAGACCCTAAAGATATAAAGAAGTCAAACCTATTTTGCCACTGTGGTCAGATTTAAACCATTTTATGGACTATGTGCATTTCAGCATCTGCAAAAAGCACATAAGCAAGAAAGTCATGGAAAACCACCAAAGAAGAAGCAGCTCATTGTTGTGTTTCAGTGGTAGCTTCCTACCATTTGCATTGCAAAATAGGTTGGGAAGGGGGCTACAGTTTTAAGTAATGGCTTTGTCACATAACAGTGAGAATTCAGACTTATTTATAGAGTTTCCAAGGACAGGAAGGTTGCAAGGGTGTTGCTGTTCTTCTATGCTCAATCTTCTTCTTCTGCCTCTTCTCAGCTAAAGAGACCAGTGAATCGTTACGCCACTGCTAATGTACCAGTTTTTCTTTTAGATTAAATTAAGTCCATAAGCTTTTCAACAGTGACACATTTTTGTAATTTTGCCTCTATACACCACCACAGTAACTTCTAAACAGTCAGAATTTGATAGAAGTGCAGGCTTTCAACTTTCATTCAAAGGGTTTTACAGAAAAAAATGAATTGTCATTTTAAACACACCCCCATTTTCAGTGAATCAAACGTAATGAGTCAAGTTAACAATTTTAAATGTAAGGATTGTTTTTAATTGGATGAAACCCTTTGCAGTCAGTGACTAGAGAAGAATATCTAGGAGGAATGAAATTTTATAAACTTGTTGCAAAGGTGGCTTTCTATTACAGTAGCCCACCCAAATTCAGTGAGCCTTTTAGAATGACCCATTTTTTTCTCAAATGTTTGTAAAGGCAGACTGCATAGCTACCTGCTTGATTTTATATATGTGTGGCAGTGGGACTTCTGAATGGGCCTTTGTGCTGGTGAAAGCTGAGCCTAGAGGCATTTAGGGAAATTTCAGTTTAGTTCCGTTATACTTGTACAGTGCCATTTCACAGTCATCTTACTTTAAACTGAAAAGATCCTTGCAAAATTACCTATAAATAGAAACGATCTTCTCTGAGCAAGCACCTGGGAAAACTAATGGGTGGAGATGAATGATAAAGGAGGATAAACCGATTGGTTTTAGGTGGTCAAAAGTCAAGATGGCCTCACAAAACACAGTTTTTACCATGATTCAAGACATGCACATGAAAAAATGGCTAAAATAATGACAGAAGGCTGTTCTTAGGATCATCTCAGGACAGTCAGTGAGTTAATCTGCAACTACAATAGTTGACAGGGCTGTATAATCACAACAATAAAGCTCAGACATCAAAAGAAATGAACCAAAGGTTAAGGAGAAAATGTAAAGTAATATTGTTTGCCCACAGTCAGAAAGTCTGCTCTTTTGAAATGTAAAGAGTTCAGTGAGCGTGTGAATCTTTGAGCCTCAGGCAAATTGAAGTTTCACCCTGAGGCTTTGATTGCAAAGACGCATGAAGTCACCTTTGTGGTCTGGACCTGCAGGCTGTTGAGTATTAACACCCTGTCTCAATTTTAAAAACTGTGATGCAGTAAAACAGACACAGGCATGCAATACTAATATATTTTTCAGCTTTCTATACAAAGTATGTGTTTATTTTATTGGAAGGCTCATAAGAACAATGTGAAAGCAGAAATGTCCAAAACTACTATCACATTACATAAAACCACAGATACTTTGTCAAAAATCATTTTTTATACTGTACTATATTGTTTACTAATACAGTCATGTTAAAAGGACAGTGTTTACAACCCTCTATGCATTCCTGTGAAAAACTAAGTACACCCTTACTGCTTCCATAGGATTAGGTGAGTAAGTAGCAGCCTGGTGCTGCTAATCAAATGCGCTTGATTAATTAATCATCAGCAAGTGTGACCAAAAGCGGAAGTCTCAGCAAATTCCCCCTCAAGGTCAGACCGTCCTGTGCTCAGAGAAATTGCAAAAATTCCCAGGAGCTACATCTCACACTCAGCATTTAGCATATTAAATGTTAAAGTTCATGACAGCACATTTAGAGAAAGACTGAACGAGTATGGATTGAAAGTTTTGCCCTGAGAAAGCCTCCTCTTTCTATAAAGAACATGGCAACTTGGTTTAGGTTTAAAAATTTGCATCTGATCAAACTACAACATTTCTGGAATAATGTCTTTTGGACAGACACAACCAACGAGAGATGTCTGGTCATAATGCACAGTATTGTGTTTGGCAAAAACTGAAAACCAGGGGTGATTATTTGGGCTTGTTTTGCAGCCACATGACCTGGGCACCTTGCATACATGGAGTCAACCTTGAACTTCAAGAGTCAAACGTGAGGCTCTCTGTCTGACAGCTAAAGCTTGGCTAAAAATGGGTCAGTGATCCCAAGCACAGTAACACATTTACAACAGAACAGCTGAAAAGAAAAGAATCAAGGTGTTGCAATGGCCCAGTCAAAGTCCAGACCTCAACCTGACTAAAGTGCTGAGGCAGGATCTTCAGAGAGCTGTGCATCAAAAACTGAGGCAAAGCTGGAAAGAAGAGTGGGCGAGAATCCTTCCACAACAACGTAAGAGACTGATAAAGTCATAAAGAAAATGATTATTTCAAATTATTGCTGCTAAAGGTGGTTCTACAAGCTACAGAACCATGGGGTGTACTTAGTTTTTCAAATGACTTCACAGAGCCCATGAAAACATTCTTTTCACTTCAGTTTCACACATTAATTACTCTGTGGAGGTTTGGGGAAATACACAAAAAATACTAATTTAATTTAAATGATGAAGAATAAAACCATAAAAATTATAAATGGATCAGATTATTACAAACTAACCAACCCGCATTAAAACCACATACATTAAAATTTTAAATTTTAGCTGATCTCAACACGTCACTATAATGTACAATGATCTTCCAAACTGTATTTCCAGGCTGGGGTTGGGCAGATATTTTTTAAAAAAGATGCGTATCTGTCTGAGGCTTAAACCTGTGGAATAGTTGTGAAGAGGAACTGAGATTTTTGAGTTTACAAGGCATATTTTTAAAAAATAAGGTTGTAAACAAATATAAAACAGATTTATGATTATTATTGTTCAGGAAACATTAGTTTTTGCCTTTATTTAACATTTTTCCTCATTTCTTAATTGATTTGGTTTTGTTTTGGTGAAATCTAGTTAAAAAATTGTTGCCATTTAGACAATGCTCTGTAAAAAAGGTAGCTGTAATAAGCTAAAGCTTCATCCTTTACCATTTTTGATTGATAATTTATGCTCTTCTTATTTAATTGAAATTCTCTATTTTCAAAATTTTATGGGCATATTTTGTTTATTGTTTTTCAAAAAATGTTAATATGACTAAAAATACCATGCCACACATTCAGTGTAGTTCCCCTTTTCCTTGTAAGTGGATAAGCTTTACAAAGTGAGTGAACAATGGCCTGTCTCTTCCAAGAAAACAGTGTCTCTACCAGACAAGGTCCTAGTCATTTTGTATAGAATGAATTCTCAGCTCAAGGTAACAGGCAATCTTGTTGTTGTCTGTTACCTTGTTGATTGTGTGAGTGTTCCTGCTTGTCAGTTATTGTGCATGTGTGTGTGTGTGTTTGACAGCATGCATTAATACATGGGGACTGCTCTGAGCATTGAGTCAAAGACCGAGTTCAGTCAAAGTTTACAGTGATAAACTCATACAAATGCAGATACTCAAGGTTGCACTTTTATCACAGAGCAAATATAAATCCTGTAGACTTCCACTGTAGCCAGCAATTTGCTTCCACACACAGGAGTAATTATTTTACATTTATATATTAAACCTCTATTTTTTTAAAGCCTAGCAGAAAAAAAACAAAAAAGCATGTGAAGTTATAGGCCTACTTAGAATGTATGAATTTCTGCTACCTGGAGCCAATTTGAAACTGTAACCTCTCACTTCTGTTCCAGAAGTAGGAACTTATTTGATAATAATTTATGTTTAAAGAAGCCAAACAGCTGAATTTGAATCATACAGCCATCCAAACAGACTTTATTTTGTAAGGTAAAGACCAGTCCAAACATTTGGTGACAGAGGGGAGGAAGAACTCACATTCAAGTTTCTCCAGAAACTTGTGAGTTTTAGTTGCGAGATGTGGAAAGAGTTGTGGATCCTAAGTGTGCGGGGAAGCCTGATGTGGAAGGTGACTGGATTGACTTGTGACTCGATGGAATAGGGTCCAATAAACGTAGGTGAGAGCTTGCGTGTGGTGCCCTTGAGAGGGATGTGCTGGGTGGAGAGCCAAACCTTATCTCCAGGGTGGAGGACAGGTGACGGGCGGCGGTGACGGTCGGCAGCATCCTTGTAGCACCGGGAGGAGGCGAGGAGAGATCTTTTAGCGGCGTACCAGATGCATCGACAGCGACGATAGTGCTGTTGTACAGAGGGTATGGCGAGGTCTTTTTCCAGGGAGGGGAATGGGGGGGGCTGGTATCCTGCAGAGATTTCAAAGGGGGAGAATCCAGAGGAGGCAGAGGTCATACAGTTATGTGCATATTCTACCCATGGTGGATGCTCGCTCCAGGTGTAGGGATTGTCGGCTGCCACGCAGCGAAGAGACATCTCCAGCTCCTGGTTTGCCCACTCCGTCTGACCGTTAGACTGGGGGTGGTAACCTGAAGAGAGACTGACAGTGGAACCGAAGGCTTTGCAGAACTCTTTCCATACCTGGGAGGTGAACTGGGGGCCACGGTCGGACACGATGTCGGAGGGGATGCCATGGAGACGGAAAACGTGCTGGATGAGGAGCTTGGAGGTTTGTGATGCTGTGGGAAGGCTGGGGAGAGGGATGAAGTGCACAGCTTTGGAGAACCGGTCGATGATTGTAAATATGGTGTTATTACCTTCGGAAACGGGCAAACCAGTGACGAAATCGAGGGCAATGTGGGACCAAGGGCGTCCAGGGATGGGCAGAGGCTGGAGGAGACCATGGGGGGCCGAGTGGGAAGACTTGTGCTGGGCGCAGGTGGGGCAGGCTGAGACATACAAGCGGACGTCCTTCTCCAGGGTGGGCCACCAGAAGGTTCTCCGCAGAAAGGTAAGTATACGTTGCACCCCCAGGTGGCAGGTGAAGCGGGCGGTGTGGGCCCAGTGCAGGACTTGAGATCTAACAGCTCGGGGAACGTAGCGACCGTTGGCGGGACCCCCTCCTGGGTCGGGCTCTGTGGCAGTGGCCTGGCGAACCGCCTCCTCGATGTCCCACGTGAGGGCTCCCACGATGCACGACGGGGGAAGGGCGGTTTCAGCTTCGTTGGGAGCATCTGGGGGGGCAAACTGGTGAGAGAGAGCATCAGGTTTTACATTTCTTGAACCAGGACGATAGGTAATAGTAAAATTAAACCTGCCCAGGAAGAGAGCCCAGCGGGCTTGACGAGCGTTGAGGCGCTTGTCTGCTTGAAGGTAGGCGAGGTTCTTGTGGTCCGTCCAGACGATGAACGGGTGTCTGGCCCCCTCTAGCCAGTGACGCCACTCCTCCAGAGCGAGTTTGATGGCGAGAAGCTCGCGAGGGGGGACCATGACAGTCCAGATGCACTGTATTTGCAGTGATAAAAATAGAATCCGGCTGTGATGGAGAAATGTCAAAAGAATGAAAACTGATTTAACTGAACTCTATATTATAAAAGATGTGCAGGATATGTCAGAAGTATTTCAGTATATAGAAGTAGTTGACATTTATTGTTTGCTAATACATATGTATTTTATTTTTGGATAATGTATATTAGCTGGTGAGTTGGCCTGTTATTTGTATTATTTTGGGTGCTCTCTCTCAGTTCCAATACTGCTGTAGAATTAAGGCCAGCTATAAGTAAAATATAAAGTGGGCTTTACTATTAAGTGGTCGCCAAGTGTATTTGTCACTGCATCATTTTCTAATTTACACTTTGACAGAAGCAAGTGGTAAAACTGGATATGATTGTGTCTTTTGTACTGCAGCATTAAAAAAAGCTTTATTCAGTATTTAAAAAAATTCCCTCAGTTAATACACTTTCATCTTATTTTTTAAATATGCTACTTTACTGAGCACAATATTCCTGATGTCTCTTTACTAATTTTTATATTTGTTTTAAAATGCCATGTGGTTACTTTTTGATGACTCCTGTTCAACCACCACTCAGAAATCTATAGATGCAGATTCAGCATACACTATTGGGCCACACCTCTTAATCATTGAATTCAGCCACAGATGTAGTCTACCTCTGCAAACATTCAGGAAGCGACCAACCACATGAAGCTACAAAGCAGGGTCCCTGATTGCAAAGGAATGTAGTGTGTATGTCACGGTGTGACATTGTGTGAGGAGATAGGACCCAGTATGCAGACTTCAGGAAGAACTCAAAACAGGCTTTATTTTGTCAACTTACTCAAAATAACAAAGTCCAAAACATAAATCCTTGCAGGATGAATACAGGAGCAAAAACTCGCAAACAGAGAATCTTTACAGGCGGGGAGCAACCACTGATGACACGACACTGAAGGGAGACAGAATATAAATGCACACAGACTAACAAGTAAATGAGAAACAGGAGGGAAAGGGACACAGGTTTTTCTTCATTTATTTTACCAGGTAAAATCAATTGAGAACAAATTCTCATTTACAATGATGACCTGGCAAGAGACCCCAGCAGGAAGAAAGATGACAAATAAACAATACATATACAAATATATACACAAATATAAACACAAGTGTTTAAACAGAAAATTTTTTAAAAGCCTAGATTAATGCTATCAAATCAGTGAAAGTGGCAACAATCAGGGGTGGCAAGTAAAATGAACACAATGCACAAGATTGGGAAGGTTTCAAAGTAAAACAGGAACAGAAAACATAACAGAGAACATGACACAAGAGCAAACTTGATGACAGACAGGGCCACAGCAAGGAAACATAAGGAGAACTAAATACTAACTACTCACTAGAGTAATAGTACACACAGGGATGCAAGATAACAAAGATGGCAAGGTAAAACTATAATAAAGAAATGACCAAGGAAGCAATACTGAATAATAACTAAAAATACAAAAAACCCAGAAAACCCTCAAAAATAAACCAAACCAAACTGCAAAAACACAAGACCATGGCAGTGTAAAAGTCAAAAAATAAAATAAAAAAAAAATCAACGCAATCAACGTAAATGCAGAGTTCCAAAACTTCTCTGGCATTAACATCAGCACAAAAACTGTGCTGCAGGAGCTTTATGTTAACCTTACATCAACAAGCGCAGTCCCGAGCATGGAGGATGGAGTAATGTAAAGAACAGCCCACCACTGGACTATGGAAGGGTGGAAATGTGTTCTGTGGAGTGACCAGTCAAGCTTCTCTAACTGGTAGTCTGATGGGTGAGTCTGGGCTTGGCAAATGCCTGGTGAGCTTTACTCGCCTGACTGCACTGTGTCACCTGCAGAGTTTGGTGGAGGAGGCTATGGAGTTGTTTTTCTGGGGTTGGCCTGGGTCCCTTGGTTCCAGTGAAGGGAAATCTTAATGATTCAGTTTACCAAGACATTTTGGATAAATATTTGCTTCCAACTTTGTGGAAACATTTTGGGAAAGACCCTTTTCTGTTCCTTTATGTATGTGACCTAGTGCACAAACTAAGGTCCATAAAGGCATGGTTGGTGAGTTTGAGGTGGAAAAATCTGACTGGCCTGCACAGAGCCCTGACCTCAACCTGATCCAACACCTTTGGGATGAACTAGAATAGAGATTGTGAGCCAGGCCCTGTTATATGTTATATTATTATTATTATTATCAGTATCTGATTTCTCAAATGCTCTTATTTCTGTTTATCTTTTCTACAGTCACTTTAACCTACACATGTGAACACACGGTTACTGGCGCCTTAAAAACACAATGACAGACTGCAACTCATTTTTCACTGTTTAGTATAACAGTTTACTTCAGTAATTCCTATGTCCCTAGAGAAACACTCTCTCAGTTGTTTGCACTAATGTTGTTTATGCACAGCAATTTGACAATAAAGCTCGATTTGCTTAGATGAATGAGCAAAAATTCCCACAAACACACTCCAAAATTTCATAGAGAGCCTTCTCAGAAAAGTGGAAGCTGTTATAGTTGCAAAGGAAGGGGAGTGGAATGTCGGTGTGATGTGTAGGTACCCCAGTATGTTTGTCCATATATTGTTTTGTTATCCCATTTTATCTTTCCTGTTAGTTTTATCCCTATCCTAATATACCAACCTGCAATTATATGACCACATAGATGTTATATTTAAGAAAGTAATGACCCATTAGATATCAATGTTGCAGCAAAGTATGTGGCCTTCTTATTTTGCCATATAACACTGTCAGCGACAGTGGAATTACACCTGTTGATGTGAAAAAATGGTGTTCGAAACACTTATATTTGATTATTCTCTCTTTTCTTAGGAGGAAATGTTGTGAAGGATTCAGGTTTGTGATGGGCCAGTGCATACCTGAAAGTAGGTAAACCATTCACTCTATCATCTAAATTTTACTCATGAACATTCACATCTTAACAATATATTCCAAGTCTGATGTAGGCTTCTTTAAATAGTAGTTTATAGATCATAAAAACTGCACAAAATACAATGTGTGGAACAGTTTTGTCAGTTATAATCTTTTCAATACCTTGTATTCTGCAGTCACTCGAAATGAACAACATAAAAAAAGAAAACTGTTTGTGCACAGACAACTGAAAACTATTATTTTCCATAAAAGAAATCTGGTGCTTGTGAATAATTCAGCTTTCATATTCATGTTAGGGCCTTAGGAAGAGTACTGACAAACAGATTTAGAGTCTTTCTAAAATTATGCATGTTTCCATATAGTAACGGTGGTTTACATCAGCCACTAGAGCTCGCTGTTCCTCCATGCTAAACATAACAGCTTCAAATGAGTAACTGTCAGCTGATGAATTTAGCCCTGAAAGGATATCTTTTCACAGCCACAAAGCAGCAACATTGAAGCCTTAATAAAGTAAAATGTACCTTCGGTTCCTCCTTTGTATTTTCCTCAAGGGGTCGCTACAGCAGATTAATCCTCATTGGTAATTTGGCGGAGCTTTTATGCCAGATGCCCTTCCTGACGCAACCCTCCACGCTGAGAGGGGCTTTTGTCCCCAACTGAAATTGAACCAGGGACCTTTCACTTGTAATGCTGATGTTTAAACAACCACACTACAGGGACTTTCAGAAGCCTCAATACAGCAAATAAATAAATATGTAA
>VUQH01037650.1:0-14113 GCA_015106775.1 Etroplus canarensis | reverse complement strand
ATTTAAAAAACAAAAAAAAACAAAAAAAGGGGGGTGTTTAGTGAGATACTTACTCTGGATGGCATTACCTTAGCCTCTGGCAACACTGTGAAGAGTATTGGAATTATTTTTGACTAGGATATGTCCTTTGTTTTATTAAACAAATATCTAAGACTACCATTCTGCTAAAATTAAAAACATCCTATCTCAGAGTGATGCTGAAAAGCTAGTCCATGCATTTGTTACTTCTAGGCTTGACTATTGCAATTCATTATCATCAGACTGTTCTAAAAGTGCCCTGAAAAACCTTCGGTTGATCCAAAATGCTGCAGTAAGAGTAATGACAAGTATTAAAAAGAAAGATATTTCTCACATAATAGCTTCTCTTTATTGGTTCCCTGTTAAATCCAGAATTGAATTTAAAATCCTTCTCCTCACAAATAAAGTCCTGAATAATCATGCCCCATCATATCTTAAAGACCTTTGAATATATCATCCCTTTACTCCCAGAGTACAGGCTTACTTGCAGTTCCTAGAGTTTTAAATAAGTAGAATGGGAGGCAGAGCCATCAGTTATCAGGTCCTTTTCCTGTGTAACCACCTTCCAGTTTGGATTTGAGAGACAGACACCCTCGCCACTTTTAAGATCAGGCTTCAAAATTTCCTTTTAGATAAATTTTATCAGGACTGGATCAGATGACCCCAAAACATCCCTTAGTTATTCCATTATAGGTTCAAGCTGCTGGAGGACTTCCCATGATGTGCTGAACCATTTACATGCCACTACTGCATGTCATTAACCCTTATCTTCTCTCTCCTGTGGTTTGTGTTTTGTCCTTGTCTCTCTATGCTCTGCTTTTTCTCTTCTGTTTCCCTCATTTGCCAGTTAGTCACAGTGCACGGCTGTTGGCCCCTCCCTGAGCCTGGATCTGGATGAGGTCTCTTCCTGTAAAAATGGACTTCTTCCTTCCCACCATTTCTGAGTGCTTGCTAACAGGGGATCATCTGATTGTTGCAGTTTTGTGGGGTGTTTGCTTAGAGCAGCTCACTAAAATTTGAGATCTACTGGATCTACACCCTGCTCTGAAAAAACAACTTTTGTGGAGTTATTCTTTTATTATTTTAATTCTTCCTTATGCAGTAAACCTCTCACTCTGATACTCAACCTTACCACTGACACTCAATGCATGAAGCTACACTCTAACTTGAGCCTTCTTGTCATGGGAAACATGTTGTATGCAGTTTAAAGTGTTAAAACTGGGTGAAATTGTACTGTTTCTCATCTACAGGGTGAAAGAGGAGCTCCAGGTCCCAGAGGCCCCCCTGTAAGTTAATATAAAAGAGTGTATATAAAAGAGGGACATTGCCATCATGAGCATGCTGGTTTGTGAAGTCAAATTGTAAAGCTTCAAGCTAAGCATTTTAGCCACCAGAAATGACCATATTTGGATAAGAGAGTGAAAAGTTATCAGCTGATACTGGCTGGTTAGCAGCTGCATTCATAGTCCATATGTGTACATTGCTCAGATACTTAATACCTGCTAATCAGTGCTATGTAAAATACAAGTAAAATACAAGAAATCCATTAACAAAAACTGTATAACAGACTTCTTGGATGGTCCACAAAGTAGTCCATATCATTTGACAGAAAATTCGATGAAACATATTTTTAAAGGAACAAACACCACATGCATGGTCAGTTGGTCCATTTTAGTGAGTTAAATTATCTGAGGTGACTCTGAGAAGACAGCTACCTGCTAAGTCCACCTGTGTCAGCATCCTCCTCCAGTTAAAGTGGTCATGACCTTTAATGTAATCTTAAAAAAGTTTAAAAGTGTATCCCAGCTGTCATGAAAGGGTAGGTTAGCCATGGGGACTGGCTCACTTTTAGAGTAAGTTACAGTTTTTTTCCATTTTTCTTTAAACAAAAGTTAGTTTGGTGTGTTTACTCACTGTTAACCTCAATGAAGCTTAACATGCAGGCCGTCTTTAATCAGTCACTTTTTCATTTGCCTTCAGGGCCCACCAGGCTCCTTTGATTTCCTTCTGCTAATGATGGCTGACATCCGTAATGACATTATTGAACTACAGGAGAAGGTGTTTGGGGAGCAGCGGGGCATCTCTCTGGACAGTCCTCCTCATTCCAGTGGGGAAGTGGATTTTGTAGAGTGGGGCTCCGGACAAGGGGATGTGATGCTCAATACCTGACCTATGACATCTTGCTGAAAGTCGCAGTCACTCGAACTCAGCAAAACAAACAGCAATCCTGACTCTTCGTTTTGTGGATAAAGGATGCTGGTGGTCAAAGTATCATATGCATAATTCCCAACTTTACAGCTGGAATAAACAGGACCAATGTTGTTTGAACTCTCAGCTGTACTATAGACAGTATAACAGAGCAAAAACAAAAATTATAAAATCAGATGCTCCTGACCACTGTAACCGCAGTTTTGCTGTCTTTCATGTGGATGTGAGCAAGAGGTGTGCGTGCAGGACATGGAGTGAGAAAGATGCAGCGTGAGCCTTTATGTCTGAGTCTCTGAGCTGTGCCTCTGAGCAGAACCACTTCAAACGACGGACTTTATCGTCTACATCTCTTCCTGTTCCTGAGTCTGTCCATGAAAGCTCTGCTGTGCCACTCACAGTTTGCCTGCAGGGCACTGGTATAAGGACCCAGGCCCTGCACTGTTACCCTCCCCTGCACCTGCCTGTGGTATCCAGTGCTGGAGTCTGAACTGTGCACTTATTCACTGAGGGGCATTCAGAAAAAGAGATACATGAGTATAGTATTGTTAAAATTGTACTATTAAACAAGTTCAATTTTAATAAAAACATTTAACAAGTAGAATCTGCTGGTATGTGCTGCTTAGAAATAATATGCAGTAATATAAAGAATAAAAAAGGTTTTAAACAATAAAAATGTTACATTAAAAAGAATTTAAATGCAAACCCAGTTTACAGAAGTTGGGAAATTATCCAAAATGCAATAAAAGCAAAAATCTGTGATATGTTAATTCATATGAAACTCCATTTAACTGGCAAAAGCAGAATGAAAAGATTTTCATTAATTTTAATGGCCAACTTAACTGTATTTTGTAAATTTTGTAAAATTTAGAATTTGATGGCTGCAACACAATCAACAAAAGTTGGGACAGAGTTAAAATAAGATTGAAAAGTGCACAGATTTTTCAAGCAACACCAGTTTGTAAGACTAAATATTAAACAGGCTAATAGGAAGTACCATGATTTGGTATAAACATAGCACCCATCAAAGGCTCAGTCTTTGCTAGCAAAGATGGGTCATGGCCCAACCCTTTGTAGCCAAATTTTTGAGAGAATTGCCTTTCACTTCAAAAGGAATATTTCCTCAATGCATGACTGCAGAGGGTTTAGGTCTTTCAACTTTTACAGTGCATAAAGTGCATACAGTAAAAAAGAGTCAGAGAATTCTGATACATCTCAGTGTGTAAGGTAATGAACACGATGGTAAACATTCCTTTGTCCCAACCTCTGTCAAGTGTGTTGAAGCCATCAGATTCTAAATTAGTTTATACTGACAAAATACAATTAAACTGTTCAGTAAAACTATTGAAAATCTTTTCTCTGTACTTTTCAAAAAATTAAATAAAGGTTCATGTGAATTCACATATCACAGACGTTTTGTTTTATATTGCTTTTTGGAACTTCTGGAAATAGGGTTTGTAAAATCATACAATGGGAAACATCTAAGAAGATTTTGATTTTTAAGTCAATTTTATAACCAGTGTATCATATGTTGATTATGAACAAATTCTATATGTAAATGGAATGTTAAACATTTTTTATAGTTGAGAGTTGGGGAATGTCACAGGGTGAGATGAGGGTACACCCTGGACAGACTGCCAGGCCACTGCAGGGTTTTATTTCATTTTATTTTATTTTATTTTATTTTATTTTGGAAGCACAGTTTGCAATCAGTTTGCATAATAATCACTTTTTATATTTTTATATTTTAGTAACAGCCAAAATGATCTGCAAATGTAGTTCAGTTCAGCACCATAAAATTATAGTTAATGGGACAATATGCAATATGTAGATCAGCAGTAAATGTGGATCTGTAGACATTATTCTTATGTATGGTGACTTGTAAAAGTATTCATCCCCCTGTTTTTGCATGTGTTTTACAACCTGTAATTTAAATCGATTTTTATACACAAAAAGTTAACACACATTAGTCCAAATTAGTGAAGCAAAATGAAAAAAAAAATACAGAAAAACGAAAAGTGGTGCATGCATATTTATTCACCCCCTTTGCTATGAATAATAAGATCTGGTGGTACCAATCACCTTCAGAAGTAACATAACTGGTTAAGTAAGGTCCACCTATGTGCAATTTAAGTGTCACATGATGATGTCACATGAAGAACACCTGTTCTGAAAGTCTTCAACTTCACTAATGCAGAGGCACCATCAAGCAAGTGCTACCATGAAGACAAAGAGGCTCTCTGAATAAGTCAGGGACAAAGTTGTGGAGAAGTACAAATCATGGTTGGATTATAAAAAATATCAAAAACTTTGAAAATCCCAATGAGCACCATTAAATCCATCATCACAAAATGGAAAGAATACAACACCATGACAACCTGCCTAGAGCGGGCTGTCCACTTAAACACACAGACCAGGCAAGGAGAGCATTATTCTTAATTAATCAGAGAGGCAATAAAGAAACCAAAGATGGTTCTGGAGGAGTTGGAAAGCTCCACAGTGGAGACTGTTGTATCTGTCCATAGGACCACCATAAGCCATTAACTCCAAACAGTTGGGCCTTGCAGAAGAATGGCCAGAGAAAACACATTGTTTATAGAAAAATAAAAAAGCACAATTAAAGTCCACCTAAAGGAATGTGGGAGACCCCCCAAAACATATGGAAGATGGTTCTCTGGTCAGATGAGAATAAAATAGAACTTTTTGGCCATCAAGGAAAACGGCTTGTCTAGCACCAACCCAACACATAATAATAATAATAATAATAATAATAATAAGAAGAAGAAGAAGAAGAAGAAGAAGACTCTTATTCATCCCTTAGTAGGGAAATTACACTTCAAACACACTCTGTAAAATGTTACGCACTTGCAAGAAACAGTGAACATGCATTTTAAGAGATGAATGAATAAAGGATGCACATTACAGGTGCCAGTGAGCAATGTGGGGGTTCGGTGCCTTGCTCTGGGGCGCCTTGGCAGTGCTCGGGGGATGAGGGTTGAGCTAACGCCTCTCAGGCCTCAAGGCCACCTCAGTATGTATGTGTCCAGGATGGGGTATCTCAAATTGGCAGTCATTAGGTGGCCTCTAGGTCCAGGCAGCCCACAGCAACCATCTGGTTCTCAACTGAGACCATCCCCACAGTGATGCATTATGGTGGCAGCATCATGCTGAGGGGATGTTTTTCATGGGCAGTGACTGGGAAACTCATCAGAATTGAAGGAATGATGGATGGTGCTATTTAGAGGGAAATTCTTAAGGAAAACCCGTTTGAGTCCTCTGTGGATTTGGGATTGAGATGGAGTTTCACTGTCTAGCAGGACAATGACTGTAAGCATACTGTTAAAGCAACACTGGAGTGGTTTAAGGGGAAACGTGTTAATGTGTAAACTGAGAATCTGTGGCATGACTTAAAGATTGCTGCACAGCACACCAACGGAAACCATCCAGCTTGAAGGAACTGGGGCAGTTTTACTTTGAAGAATCCCAGTGGCTAGATGTGCCAGGCTCATAAGAGACATACCCTAAGAGACTTACAGTTGTAATTGCTGCAGAAGCTGACTTTACAAAGTGCTGACTTTAGGGGGATGAATACAAATGCACACACCACTTTTTGTATTTTATTTATTATATATTTTTAAAATATGTTTTTTTTTTTTATTTCATTACATCAGTTCGGACTATTTTGTGTAAAAACGTTGTGTAAAAAAAATACATTTAAATTACAATTTGTAATTCAAAAAAATAGGAAAAATGCCAAGGGGGGTGAATACGTTTACAAGCCACTGTAACCTAGCCTACCTGAAATTATGAGCACAGCTGCAAAGGTGCCCGTATAAGGATTAAACAAGTACACATGTTAGTAGAAAGCTCAGCTAGATAATTTGGGAGTCAAATAATGAAGAGGATTTTGGTGCTGCATGAAAGGGTAGGATAATGAGATTATAATCATTGATTCGCTCTAGTAAGACAAGTGGTATATAAATAAGCAATACACTTTTCTTGCTTAGTAGCAACTGCCAAAAAAAAGTTGTGATTTTATAGCCCAGTCTGCACCCCTCCATTTTCTTAACTGCTTTTCAAATTTAGGTTCACAGTGTCTGGAGCCGGTCTCAGCTGACACTGGGTGAAAAGTGTAGTAATCACATGGACAGGTCATCAGTCCATTGCAGGGCCAAAACAGAGACCACACTGAAACTGATGCCAACTTAGAATCTACAGTTAGTCTAGCATACATACCTTTGGACTATGGTAGAAAACCAGAGTACTGGAGAAATTCGGCACAAGGAAAAAACACGCACACTCCACACAGAAAGATCACAACTAGCCAGGAGGTTCAAATCCAATACCATCTTACTCTGAGGAAACACCAAAAGTGAGCTCTATAACCACCAAGTAAAGATGTATTCAGTGCCACCAGCAGAGGGTGCTAATTCACAAATAATACTTTCCCAAAGCAAAGCATCTCATTCAGGTATTGATCAACGTGAATTATCGCCACATACTCACATGCTTACCCCCTATAAGTATTTGTATTTTCCAAGTTATGATAAATTGAAAGAGCCTTGCATATATGCACAGGCAGGTGCTCCCCCCAATTGTCCTCATTATCCTCAGCAATGACAGTTGAAGATATTGCGTGGCTGGGTGTCATTATGAAAGGTGCAAGAATCATAGGTCAGAGGTCAAATGCTTTGTTGTACACAGCTGGAGGGATAATTATAGAGTGCAGGCTATGAGTGGGGGCCTGTTTTGGCTTGAGACACCCACAACTAAAGAGGTGGTGAAACCAGAGTGAGTTTGAAACATGACAAATAATTTTTGTTTGATTTCTGCTATGATCCGTTCAGGCTGCTGGGCCTGTTATAGCGCTTGATGACCCTAAAAGAGAGTCTGGAGAAAATTCTGTGCGCCTCCATGTTTGTGTGCATTGCATGAAAATGACATTTCTGTGTGCGTGACTGTGTGCAGTTAAATGAATATATAGTTTGTTGTCAGCTTGTGCATTTTACAGATAACTTATGAATGCATTCACACGTGTCCCGGAGTCTGCATCTGTGTGTATTTGTGATTTACTTCTTGACATACTTCTCACCTAACAGCTCCACCCCCTGCCGTGCCAACGGGATCAGGAAAAACAACATGAAACAATTTAAGAACCATGTCAGTAAGAGAAAGGCAGGAGACTGAGAGAGATTATCTCATTTCCTTCAGTGCTTGTCATGCCATTGGAGGCCCCTCTCTCAGCCTGTAGGGGACGGTAGAGGCAAGGTCGCTAGAGGGCACCTCGATGCACAAAGTTCACATGCTGTCACTCTCAATAGATCTGCTACCTCCATCATCACCAAAAAGAGTCACTCTTTTTTTTTTTTACAGTTGAATATTTTCAATTAATCTGTGTCATAACTGATATCAGCTTGTATTTTCTTCCCCTGGAAACCCTGAAAGATAATAATTTGGTGGGTCTTTACAAGAATGCATACTGTTTTATCATATCTCTCATAAGCATTGCTATAACAGACTATAAAAGCATTTTCAATCCATACTGTAGGGATGCCAGACTCCATTGATGTTCTACAGTGAGTAGAGTTGTGTAACTATTTGCTGGCATCTTCAGATGAGACTAAAGATACAAGAGATAAAATTTGGCCAGATGTTTCCTAGTATGAGAGGAATTTCCTTACTGGCACACTACTGGCCATCCATAAATACACCTCATGCACGACAGGGCTGTCAATTCAAACAGTTGTGTAAGAGAAGCGTGTGTGATTATGAGTGAGAACTGTGGGTGATTTTGAAGATGCAAAGTTGTGCATACGTCAGTACACATTCTGGGAAGATAATACAGTTATTATGTACTCATTTGCAGAGGTGTGTTTTAACCTTCATTTTTTGATACACAGAATATCAAGAGTCAAAGATGGTCACCCAATAACCCAATAGGATCATGAAAGTGTTTTTAGACATTGAAACAATGCATTAAATATCATGTTCTCCTTTAACTGGAAACTGATTTTATACATTTGGTCACTTCTGCCCTCAGCAGTACAGAATAACATAAAGATGCAAAAACTACTTAGTTTAAAAAGATTTTGATATAATCTGGCATAGTGAATGCCATTTGTAATTATGACATCAGGTTTAAAGAAAGAGAAAAATACATTTTAAAATGTGGGGCAGCCTGGTGACCTGACTGTGAACTGCACCATTCCTGGTTTGCATCCAGAGCAGGATTCTTTGTTTCATGTGAGTTCCCAGTTCTCCTTTTCTCCGTTTCCTATTCCCTGACTCCACAGTCTGTTATGCAATACAGGCATCAAAATGCTTCAAGAGTCAATATATTAACATATTAATTAATATATTAACATTTCTTAAAATTGTTATGTGTTTCGAGAAATATTGCTGGAAATAGTGCATAGTGCACCGTTGTGAAATGACTTAAACAGGGAATGGGGGTGTCCCTGTAGGAATTTCTAGAGGATTTGACCCCAGTGGAAGCAAATATTAAGGGGCAGCCAACCATGAACATATGTGTCATTTATACCTTTCACAAACTTGTTTTGTCACTTATTAGTTTGATCCCTCTTCATCTTAGGCTTAAATTAACACATCTCTATATTTAATCTTAAAGTATTTGATCCTAATCTAAAAGTTCACAGTGACATCACAGACTTATTTGTCTGTAGGCTTCCCAGCAGTTTTCCACATTTCTTGTTTAATTTATCCGTACTCTAATATGGTAGGTGCATTTATCCCGTGTAAGGGAACCTGAACAGTATGATGTATTCATATAATTATTTATACCAGCATATGTTGTAAATTAACTGTAAGGCACACGGGGATAACTAAAATAATTTCAGTCAGTGCAAGTTTCAGCAAAAGGTCAGCATAGCTGCACATTTATCATTCATCGCTTCTTTGTTACCCATGAAGCAACCACCTAGTCACAGCAGAGGCAGATATCAGTCTTAGGTCTTAGATAAGAGGAAAATATTTTTTTCCAGGAAATACATTTAAGACCATACACTTTTTGGACATTAACACAATTTCTGCTATTTTACCCATATAACAAAGCACATTCAATTCACAGTTATATGAGTCATATAGATTTAAGTGCTGATTTTTAGCTTCAGTTCACGTGGATGACAAAAAAATATTGTATTAATCTTTGACAAATTACAGCCACAGGGGCTCATATGTAATTAGATGATTCACTCAAAGCTGCCTCATGAACAGGTGTGGGTTATTTCTTTACCAGTTTAGGAGGTAAAACATCTGGAGCTCATTTCAAATGTGGCATTTGCTGATGGCTGTGAATCCACAACAGAGACTCTCAGTACAGGTGAAACACAGCATCACTCACCTGCAAAACAAAGCAAAGCCATTGAAAAGAGAGCATCATATTGGATATGGGTAAATCAAAAAGCCAGCATTCTGACAGTAAAATAACACACTGGTGAGATCAGCAACAAGATAAGGCCTGGAAGTCCACAGAAGACAACAGCAGTGTGATCACTGGATCCTTTCCATCATAAGGAAAACACCTTCTCATCATCCACTCGAGTTAAGAACACTCAAAAGGAGTTAAGCATGATATTACCCAAGACTATCATAAAGAAAAAACTTAAGAAAAAATTCAGAGGGTTCACCATGAGGTGCAAACTAGTGATGAAGAATAGAAAGGTCTAAAACCAAAAAAAAGTCAGACCACTGCTGGAACAGCATTCTTTGAACATATCAGCCCTTACCAAAGTGACATCAAGTAAAGAGTACTGAGAAAGCACGGCACATCCTTGCATCACCTGTAAAACACAGTGGAGCCATTGTGATGCATGAGCATTCATGCTTTTCTGTGGCATTTTCAATTTAACTAGTGCATACTGATGATAAGAAAGAAGCAGCATTATTTCATTTTTAAAAAACTGAAAAAGAAAGAAAAGAAAGAAGCAGCTGGATGAATCTCTAAGTGTATAGAGCCATACTTTCTGCTCAATAAAGGCAGCAAAAGCTGACTGAAGGGTGCTCCACAGTACAGGTAAACATACTGCAAAAGAAACCCAGGAGTTTATATGCATAAACAAAGCAGATTATTCTGCAGCAGCAAAATCAGTTACCTGATCTCAGCCTGCTCAAACATGCATTTTACTTGAAAACAAACTGAAAGGCAGATAGACAAAAGAAAAAAAAACAACTACAATACAATATTTTTGTTCAACCATCAAATTTAAGATTAGCTTTTGCACTTTAAGGTCATATTTATCATACAGCTGTATCTAGAGGTTAAACAACTATTTTACAAAAGTTGACTCAGAGTCCAGGAATATGAGGACTGGACTGTAGCATACCTACATGGAGACTATCCAGGTCACAGGTCATTAGAGGGCTGAAACAAAGAGAATGTCTATGTGAATATTAGATTCTTCTTTTTAACTAATCTGCAAATGGTCTCAGAGATCCCTGTGCGAGGAAAGGTGAGCACTGAGTTTGACTTGAAAAAGAACCTGCAAAGAGACCAAAAAGTGACTGAAACATAATTATAAATGAATTTATTAATGCAAAAATGAATGAATTACATTGTATATACACTAACCAGCTTCTTCATTAGTTACCACTT
Source organism: Etroplus canarensis (assembly GCA_015106775.1). NCBI lineage: Eukaryota > Metazoa > Chordata > Actinopteri > Cichliformes > Cichlidae > Etroplus > Etroplus canarensis. The sequence goes on along the minus strand of VUQH01037650.1, from coordinate 3,279 downwards.
TGCTAGCACTGGGTTGGATTCCCTTTTTCCTTTAGAACTTCTTAATTCTTTGCAGCTTAGATTGAACACGGTACTGTAAATTTGTCGCAAATCTCCAGATCCACCACATCCCAAAGGTGCTCTATTGGATTTAGATCTGGTGACTGTGGAGGCCATCTGAGTACAGTAAACTCATTGTCATGTTCAAGAAACCAGTTTGACATTATCTAAACTTGAACAGGTGTATTATCTTACTGGAAGCAGCCATTAGAAGCTGCATACATGTGGCCACAAAGGATAGACACAGTCAACAACAATGCTAGGCAGGATGGATCAATGCTTTCACATAATTTATGGCAAATTCTGACCGTGCCATTCAAATACTGCAGAAGAAATCGAGACTCGTCAAACCAGGCAACAATTTTTCCAACTTTCTATTGCTGAATTTTGCTGCGCTCGTGCAAATTGTAGCCTCAGGTTCCTGTTTTTAGCTGTCGGGAGTAGCACTTGGTGTGGTCTTCTGCTGCTGTAGCCCATCTGCTTCATGGATCAACATGTTGTGTGTCCAGAGATGTTCTTCTACACACCTTAGTCATAACAAGTGGTTATTTGAGTTATTGTTACCTAGCTTAGAGCAGTCTGGCTATTCTCTGACCTCTGGTATCACCAAAGCTTTTTAGCCCAAACAGCTGCTGCTCACTAGGTTAAAATGCTTAACGATTTTAGTGAACTACAACCACGTTCACTAAAACCACCTTTCTTCCCCATTCTGATACTTGGTTTTAGGTATCAGATTGTCTTGACTGCAGGGCCTAAATGCACAGGGTTGCTCCCATGTTATTTGCTGATTAGATATATATGTTCAATTTTCCATTACATTTTTTTTATATAGTGTCAATTCACAGTGCCCTCAAGCGCTTTAGACTGTAAGGTAAAGATCCTGCAGTGTTAGAGAAAAAACCCCCAACAACAACAAGGAAGAGACCTCCGGCAGAACCAGGCTCAGTGAGGGGCAGCTATCTGCCTCGACCGGTTGGGGGTGAGGGGAGAGAGAAGAGAGAAAGGAGAGCAAAGAGAAACACAGAGGGGCAGTCGAACAATGTAAGATTTTTAAGATATGTACTTTATTGATTCCCTAATGGGGAAATTACAACCAAATCTCAACACTCTTGTTATATACACACACTTTGGTCAAACATGTATTTCTGAATGATACACACACAGAGACTAGTGACATACAGAGGTGAGAAGTGAGAGACACAAGGCAGCCCACTGCAGACACGTGGGCCACTGTGAGAGTTGGGTGCCTTGCTCAGGGGCACTTCAGCAATGCTCGGGGTGAACCAACTCTTCTCCAGGTCTCCGGTGTGCCCCCATACACAGGTCCTTGGTGGGTCCTGAATTTTGGCCTCCAATCTCCACAGGTGGGTTTTCGAGCCACTGCCACCCACCAAGTGTACTGGTGAGTGTATTTTTAAATGATGACAATTTATGTTGTTTGTTCTCATGAAAATCAGCCAATGGTGATGGAGCGGGAAATGGGGAGATTTCACTCAGTAGCAGGAAAAAACTCACAAAATTACAAGACTGAAATACAAACAGCAGCAAGTGAATGTTCCATCCAGCAAAATCGCTTCAGTGACATGTTTTACCTGTGTCATTCCTCCATCTCTCTAAAGTATAAGAAAGCAAACTTTAAAGCTGCATGCACCAAGACTTTTATATTTACAAAAGGGATGCTATTTTGGGCAAGCTCACAGACTGTTATTACCCAGCTCTGCTGTTCCCCTCAGCTCTGCAGAGCTTTTAGTTATCTTTCAGCACATCATTGCTTTGGTTTGCCACTGTTTTGATTGTATGTCATCACTTTAATCAAACTGTTTCTCAGCTGAAGGTATTATTTCTAGTAGCAAAGCTCTGATAAACTTACTGTGTAATACCTGGCCAACAATAAATGGCGGGGGGGACAACAACTTACTCACCGCAAGCTAGTTTGCAAAGCTTTAAGCAAGAGCTCCATTATTTGTTTCTTGTTTTGTTTTGGTTTGTTTTAGTTGATTAGGACAGAAGCGGAGCCCCACAAAGAAAACAAAACTCAAATCTACATGAGTATGAATGTAAAGGTTAGCTGAATTTGTAAAAATGCAATCACTTGTGGACATGAATTAAAAAACATTTTATTTCTGTGCTTTTAATCACAAAACTGAAAACTTACCTCTGTTTTCATCTGAGGTTTCAGCTTGACAGAAAGCACATGTTAAGGTGGAGGCATGTGACTGCATGTCTGGGGGTCATTTATGGTTATGGGTGGCAGCTTCCTACAGATACTACCTACAGGATTAATTTCTGCTTTAAATAGATTACATAATTTTAAAAAAACTTTGACCAAAAAATGCAACAGTGCTCAGTCTCAGTGCAAGCTGGAAAAAATCAGTCCAATTTCAGAGATCAAACCAACAGACAGGGGATTCAGATACTTGACACAAAAATCTTAGTCTATATAATCAGATTTAATGTGTCAGCAAAAAGGTGAGAATGCTGACTGGCTGAGCAGGTGAAACTGCACTTCTCTGCACTTCTTGCTAAACATTTAGTTCACTGTAAAAAAAAATCCTAATTTTATGGTTAATAACTCTAAATTTTTACAGTAGTTTTTCTGTTTTTTAGAAATAGTATACAAAACTGTAAAATTACAGACATTATCTGTAAATTAACAACCCAGTTGTTTTTTTTAAAGTATTATGCCAATAATGACAAATTACATTTATTTCTCTTTTTTTAATGGAACAATTACTGTATTATTATATGCAATGTTTTCTACTCTCTTAAATTACAGTCAAATTTATGTAAAATGACAGAAATTATCTGTAACTAAATATGTAGCTCGTTATATAAGGGTTTATGTCCATACTAACAATCTTTTTTTTTTACTGTAAACTGAAGGTAAAACTTATTAGTTTTATATATGTGTACTTTTATATTCAAATTGTAATTAAATATGTTTCCCGTTATATAAAGGTTTATGTCCATACTAACAATCTAACATTTTTCTCTGTAATTATAAGGTAAATCTTACTAGTTTTTTTATTATTTTTTGGGGGGGCTTTTTGCCTTTATTTCTGATAGTGAATCTTGAATCTTGTTTTCTTGAAATCATATTTTCAATACCACGCTGAGACAACTGATATTGGCTGTCACACAATATTGCTTTGAGCATGATTGGTTGATGTGGATGTCAGTCAAAGAAACGAGCCAATCACAACTGTGCGCGCCTTCATTTGAACCTACGTCTGTTTGAAT
>VUQH01037649.1:0-16069 GCA_015106775.1 Etroplus canarensis | reverse complement strand
TGTTTGTTTTTGTGTGTTTGTGTGTGTGTGTGTGTGTGTGTGTATGTGTGTGTGCGTGTGGGTGTGTGTGTGTGTTTGTGTGTGTGTGTGTGTGTGTGTGTGTGTGTGTGTGTGCATGTATGCGTGTGCGCGTGTGTGTGTGGGCGTGTGTGTGTGTGTGTGTAACTCCTTGATGAAGGTGAAAAGTAATTGTCATGCAGATATGTTAGTGTTGGGTTGCATGGTGAAAAGGTTTTGCTCTCACTGCTGATGGTAGTTTTGATGGATGGTCCAGTGAATTGATGTATAACTTTCTGTTGGTCTGGTGGATACTGGGTAATTAAGAGAAGCCTTCATCATGAGGAGTTCATAAAATGCATCTCAAATCCTAATGATAGGGGGTTATAGTTTGTATCACAAGCTCTTATTTGCTCTTATACATCAGTTATTCACTCATTGTTATATACTATGTAAATTGAAATGCTATCTCTTCATCAAAACATGTGTGGGTTTGTCTAACAGGTGTGGGCAGTTAATTCAGTTGGTCATTCAGCCAGTCCATGGGTCAGTGGAAGAACAGGGCCTGCCCCACCTGAGGGTGTAGGACCACCTATTTTCCTGCACGTTTCAGCAACCTCAGCAGTCGTGGACATCCATCCTCCTGTCCGACTCAATGGGATTGTTAGTCTTTACAGAGTGTTCTCACTGGACCACAACAACTACTCTCTGGTAAAGAACCCTCTACTATATTTAACAACACACTTAATAATAACTTTTACTCTCTCCTGTCCTCTTTCTCTACAAATTCAACCAATTTTTCTTACTTTTACCTTAGTTATAACATATTTCACCCCATACTGTCCTCTCCCTGTAGCTCTCAGAGGGTACATCTCATCAGCAGACGCTCCATGGTTTACGTCCTTATACCCAGTACTGGGTGGGAGTAGAAGCCTGCACTTGTTATCAGGTAATAATACAATACTAAGTGCAGGTAAAGCAATAAATACAAGGGCTGCACAGCTCTACATGGTTACGAGTCGGATCTTCTGTTGCATCTTTTGGTATTTAATTGTTTGTCACAACATCTGTGTTACCAAATCTGTACAGTGAACTAGAACACATTCTGTAATTAAGGCCTAGTAATGTGTTAACATTTTTGTCAACACATTACTTGACCTATTAGTGAAATTACAAAAGCCAAACACTTTTTGTTGTTTGGAACTTATACCCAGCTATTGCACTTGAATATTGGGATGTATTTTTAAATCCCTTAAAATATCTTCATTTTAAACCTTCATCAGTGCTGTAGCCGAGGTCCACTGAGTGAGCTCCACACCCTTCCTGCTCCCCCAGCCCACCAGCCTCCTCCTCGCCCTGTCACCCTGACCTCCCGCTCTGTTCAGCTGGAATGGGATGAGCCTTTGGAACCCAATGGAGTTATCGAGAGGTGGGGGGAAAGCTCAGAAAGTGAACATACAAACTGAAAGATAGGAATGCAATTATCTAACTTTCTCGTTTGCTTCGTACTCCAGCTGTGAGCTCCACCTCAGATTGCCTTGCCCACAGCCCCCCCAGCCTGTACCCCTGCCTTGTACTGAGGGACCAACAGAAATCTGTTGCTTTGGCAAAAAACGGAGCTACAATGTAACAGGTGATTGGAGCAAAATATCAAGTACATACAATTAACATCCATACTGTATCCAAACATATTTTACATTAAAGAGGCAACATTGAAAATGATTAAATACATAATACATAATAAATAAATGTGTTTTCTGTTATAAAACACAACTAAACTGTGCAGGTCTTCAACCATACTCTACATATGAGCTGAGAGCTGCCTGCTTCAATAACATGGGCAGCACTGCCTCCAACTGGACTACTGTACACACACTCAGCGAAGGTAACACTCACACATTCAGGCCACCAACATTCACAAATAACTACTTATAAGAATAATAAATATACGTGAAGTTTCTCTCATCCTCTCTTTGTTGCTTTCTTCCTTCCCTCAGCCCCACAGTATGTGTCTCCCTTCCCAGTGGACAGTAACCTGACAGCAATTTGGCTGGACTGGACAGGGTCCTTTTTCCTCAATGGGTACCTGAAGGAGTACAGTGTGACTGAGAGCCAGCTGAGGGTCTACACTGGCTTCTACAGCTATCTCCATATTCCACGCACCTCACAGAAAAGTAAGAGCACACGCCAAACATGTATGTATATCATACAGCAGATCAATACCCAGTTTTTAACAGGAACACTGTAGCTCTATTGGCATACAGTGTGCATACTATAGTAGCCGGAATAAGAGAAATACTCAGTTAAGCAAAGAGTGAACTCTAAATGTGGCGTACTGTTACATAAAGTTTGAGTACAAAAAAGCAAATTTTAAAAATCAAATAAGTAAGGGATTTAGGCAATGTAGTGAAGGAGGAATGTAGTGAAGGAGGGTATGCAGAGGGTTGGTGTGAGGGAAGAGGATGCAAGGGATAGCGTGAGATGGAGGCAGATGATCCGCTGTGGCGACCCCTAACGGGAGCAGCCAAAAGAAGAAGAAGAAGAAGAAGAAGGGATTTAGGCTGAAACTGAAGTGTTTCCAGAAGAAATAACACACATCATTACCAATCTGACAGCTTGGGTAATGATCAGCAGCCTCAAGTCTCTTTCTGTTTATTCTTTTGCCTGAATGTCCCTCAGCTAGTGTGATTTTATTTGGGATATATACACTATAAACAGCCTTGTAGGAAATGGAGCACCAGATTTATTGTACGTAGTATTGTTGTTGCCTCATTTTAACCCACAGTTTTTCCTTCTTTTGTCAATCTCCCTTTGTTGCTCTTAGCACTGTCATTTCAGGTGACTTGTACCACAAACAGTGGCAGTGCCAGCACTCCTACCATCAGATATAGCCCAGCCACAGGCCTCGGTATCACGCACACACACACACACACACAGACACACAGACACACACACATTCTTCATTCTTCAGTGATTCAGTAATGTCTCTCAGGTCTCAAATTAAATATAAAAACATAAAATCAAACAAATAGTTCACTTAATAACTTGTTTATCTTTCTCTCTTTTTGCAGCTCCTCTTGAGCCTGAAGACAGTGGTAAGCAGGGTGTCAGCATGTCAGCTACCCCAGTTTACTCTGAACTGTGGTTCATCCTGCTTTTGTCCCTGCTGGGTCTTTTTTTGCTAGCCATACTGCTGGGCTTAGTGTTACAAAGGTAATATAACTCAAGGTGTTTCGGATAAAAGGTTTAATGCAACGTGAAAAAGCATAACATTTATTCTTCTTACTTGTTAAATTCAAAGTAATAAAACATAGAATTTAGCATAACTTGGGCATGTAAACATAAAGGAAATGTTTCTGAATCTGAAAACAAGAACCAATGGGAATGCTTTTTTCTCCTTTGTAGAGCCTTGAGGAAGAATCCATCAGCCAGAGAACGCCCTCCACTGGTGATGCTTCAGAAGACCAGAAAAGCTGGAGGAGAGACTTGCATGGTGAGACAGTAAAGAGATGCAGCCCAAAAACACGGAAGCTGGTAGAGAAACGAAGCATGAGAGAACACTGGGGATAAGAAAAGAGAAAAACACATAAGTAAATTGGAGATAAAGATAAATAATAATATCTTTGAAAAACCTTTTGTAAACAAAGGGTTATATAACCTTGTTGCACAGTTTAAAAAAACCTGGAACTATCCATCTATGTTCTTAACAGCTTATCCAAATTAGGGTTGCCTGTCCCTGCTGTCATATGGCGAGAGGAAAGGTACACCCTGGACAAGCTGCCACAGAAGAACAGACAAGCACATTCACATCCACAGCCAATTAAGAATCACCAGTTAACCTAACAAAGATATCTTGGGACTGTGGGAGGAAAGCCAGGGTGCACATGGTGGGCAGCTTTGGCTCGGGCAGTAGAGTGGGTCATACTTTAATCGGAAGGTTGGTGGTTTGATCCCCAGCTCCTATAGTCTACATGCCAAAGTGTCCTTGGGCGAAATACTGACCCCCAAATTGCTCCTGATGCATCTGTCGATGTGTGTGTGATAGCTGCCAGCACTCAAAGGCATAGAATAAAGTGCTGTATACAGTAGAAATATGGGTTAATGAAGTTTGCAGTAAAAAGTCCTTTGAGTGCTCAGTTAAGAGTAGAAAAGTGCTATATACGTGTCAGTCCGCTAACCATTTACACGCAAACTCCACAGAGAACCATGAAGTTCAAAATTAAACCCTCTGAGGCCAAAGTGGTTAGCACATCACCACTCAGCAGCCCACTCAGGATCATTTCTTGGAATTTCTTTGATTTTTTTTGTTTACATAAATCACACTCAAACTTCAGATCTGTTTCTCATGTGTTTCATAGGTTTTGATTTTAGCATCACAATCAATGAACATTTACTATATGATAAATGACTACCTTTATCACACTGGTTTATTATTGGGCTTATTTGTTTAATTTTTTGGATTTTTTTCCCCATTCTGTCTCACACCTCTTTTTATGCCCTCTAACATAATGTTCTTACATTTCTTTTACATTCCCCCTGTTTTTCTATTCTGTGTCAGTCTTTCTTCCTTTATTTTTTGCTTTGTGTCTTCGCTGTCTTTACATCTCACATCTCATCTTACTACTCTCCATCTCTGTATTTCTGTGTTTCTCTGTGTATCTCCCTCTCAGAGACCCTGTCCTGAGCTGTGCTCTAAACATCACTCCAGCTCTGTGCTCCTCCCTGATCGTCCCACAGTAAGATAATTTTCTGTTCTTGCTCTCAAAGCCTTAAATGTCTGTCTTGCTGTCCCCCTGCAGTTTGAGACTGTAGCAGACTGTGTTGAGATCAGCAACGTTATACTTAAAAGCTACACTGTGTACACTGAGGTATGGGATGCTGGATTTTTGTGGGTTCGCTCTCCACTTATGCCTGCCTTGCTTGTGTATGCATGCTTTGTTTGTGTGTGTGCATGCGCCACACTGTCATATGAAGATAGTAGTTGGTTTGTTGTCGTGTGTGAAGGTAAGACAACAGCTGAATCATACTTTATTTTAATTGTTCTTTATTTCATGGCTCAAGCAAAAAATTGCCCCATGTGTATCCTGCTGTGTTTTCGCTCTTGAATAAACGAAAAAAATAAAAAGATTTTACTCTCAACTATGATCAAAGGGCCAATCCTTGCAGAGTAGTGCCCCCTATTGGATATTTTTATTATGACAATGGAAACTAATAAATTCCTTATCAAATAATGAATCAAAGTCCATTCACCCATTTTCTTCTGGGTATTGGAGCCAGTGTTGCAGGGGGGGCTGGAGCTTATCCCAGCTGCCATAGGTTGAGAGGCGGGATACATTCTGGACAGGTTGTAAGTGTAATACAGGGCCAAGATGGTTAATATTATTTATATTTCCCCATCTATCCCTAACTATCCAGAAGCAATTTTGTGTTAATCCAAGACAACAAAAAGATGCAGTCATATTTACTGGATAAAAATTTTTAATATTGTTTTTATCTCATATTCCTGGGTGGAACTGCAAATAAATATAAATGTTCAAAGTGCTTTACTGTACTCTGAAGCAGTGGTTCTCAAACTCATTTGTCGTGTCCCACTTAAGATGCTGCAAGGCCCTCACCTCAAAGCTTTTATTAATCTTCAAGCTGATGTTTAGTAAAATAAAGGTCATATCGAGCCTCAGCAGAGTCTCATTTGTTTATTTTCTTTACTGTAATCATATTCATTTAACTTAGTTTCACGCCATAATTTTACCTGGTTATCCACTGGAGTTGCAGTGGCTCCATGTTCCACCAGTGGGGCCTGCCTCTAAGCTTGAGAACAACTCTCTGAAGTACACCAGAGTTTTTGTAGCTTCTATTGGTTTCATTTTAGTGTCATATGAAGATTGATCAACTGCTAATGCATCTCAAAATAAATTTAACATCTTGTAATTTAATCAAAAAAGTAAACTTTCATATTTTCTGTATTCATTATACATGATGTGAGCTCTCCCACAATGGGAGGATTGCGTCAGGAAGGGCAAAATCTGTGCCAAATTACCTATGTGGATTTACCAGCTGTGTCAACAATTTGGGGAAATACAAGGGAGCAGCCAAAGGTGCTTCTTCTGTTATACATAAAGTGAGATATTTCAAGCCTTTTTTGTTTTCATTTTGATGATTATGGCTTATACCTCATGAAAATCAGAAATCCAGCATCTCAGATTACCAATATTTAATTTTGAGTTTGAGTCAATTACTATTTAAACATAAATATAAGATATATGTATACACATAAATACAATGTATCTCTCAGTATAGTTCAGTTCACACAACCACAATCGTGGAGAAGACTGCTTACTTGACAGTTTTACAGATGTTTATCATCTAAGGTGTTTGAAGTCCAGCGTGAAATTTCCACAGTCTCTGATGACTTGGGGTGTCATGTCATTTGCTAGTACTGGTCCACTGTGTTTTATGAAGTCCAAAGTCTATGCAGCATCTAGCAGGAGATTTTAGAGCACTTCATGCTTCCATCTGCTGACATGCTTTATGGAGATGCCGATTTACTTTTTTAGCAAGACTTAGCACCTGCCCACAGTGCCACAGCTACTACCAAATGGTTTGCTGGCCATGGTATTGCTGTACTTGATTGGTCAGCCAACTCACCTGACCCAAATCCTATAGATAATCTATGAGATATTGTCAAGAGGAAGATGAGAAACACCCGACCAAAAGTACAGATGAGCTAAAAGCTGCTATCAGAGCAACCTGGGCTTTAGTAACACCTCAACAGCACCACAAGCTGATCACCTCCATTCCATACCACATTGATGCAGTAATTCATTATAAAGGAGCCCCAACCAAGTGTTGAGTATATAAAAGACTATACTTTACAGAAGTTGAATATTTATGTATTTTAAATCATTTTTTGATTAATCTTAGAATAGTTATTCAAATAATTTTTTGAATTAAATTATGATTAAACCAACTTTTACACAATATTCTGTCTTTTGAGATGCACTAGTACATTTAGGTTCTTGTAATGGTATTCGCATTTACTACTACTAAGCACTTTGCAAAATAGTTGAAAAATCTTCTTTTTGATTTGTAAAAAATGGATTAAAACACATGAAACATAGGTCTAGTCTTTTAAAGCAGCCTCTGAATAAAACTCTACTTCTCAGGGTCTGGCAGACACAAAGATAATTGGCAGCAGCTCACAGTTCAGTCCCATCTCCGTCCTAAGGGTTCCCAGCCAAGCAGACCTCGGTCAGGCCTATTCCCAGCATTCCCTGCACCGCAGCGTCAGTCAGCTGATTGACAGAAAGTCACTGATGGTGGAAGAAGGAAGCTGGGACAACCCACTGGGACACGATTCTGGACTGGTGAGCGTGGAACTATATCATAATTTAATTTGTTCATTACAGGAACAGAGCAGAGGAGTGATGACGGTCGCAACAAACATTTTATGATTATTATTTACTAGGCCCATGACTTCTTGGTGGTTTTACTATAAAGTCAGACAGTCTTTCAAAAGGAATTAAGATATGTTTAAATTGTTAGTCATTATCATTGGCTACAGAATAAAATACAAGTCTTTACTGCTTTGGGTTCCTGGGTTCAACTTGCTCCTCTTTGTAGATGGTTGCAGGCTCATGGAAATTGGACCTAAAGCCAGCAACATAAAGAACTGATTTCCATGAAGTAATATAATTAACAAATCTCTTTCAATAGAAATATAAATTGTTCTTTTTAGGTTTTTGTCATTCTGTGCATGTTTTTACCAATGCAAAAAAACTGCAGAATCATCACACTCACATATTTTTTATTATGACAAGCCAAAATGTCTGTATTGCAAACTATTTTGGTGTTGTCATGCTTACTTTTTATCACTTGACTTTTCTCTCTCTCCATTTACTTCAGACCTAAAGAGGAGATCTTTGTGTTTTCTTTCAGTATGTGGAGGAAGATGAGTTCGTGGATGCCATCAAGGCCCTAAGTTCTGTGAAAAAGGAACACACCATGTTCACTGACACTCATCTTTGAGACCTGTCAGGTATCAGAGCTGCCATTCAGACTTAGTTTTAAACCAAAACAGTAAAACATAGATATACGCTATTTGCACAGGCAAATAGCGTATATCTAGTCAGTTTAAAATATGAGTTAATTAGCATATATGTTACGAATTATTATGGCAATTATTGACAAATTTCAAGTTCAGTCTTGTAAACAGTAAACCACACACAACAACCTGAGGGAAAGATGGTTACAGTTGTTTTGCTGGAGCATTACTTTTATCTAAGCAGAAGTCTCATTTTACATTGCATCGTGTATGACTTGAGTATAGGCAACATCTAGAAATACAGTTCAAATATGGACACAGTCAGCAGTGAGATAAAACTTTTCATTATACTGAGCCCATTGCCTAAATGTATCCATTTGTGGTAGTCATCTACTATGTAATATCAGAATGTGCTGAGATTAAGCTCCAGAAGAGCCCTTATAGGGCTCTCAGCAAATGTTCAGATTGTGTTATAATTCAGTGTCACTGTTTGCCAACTGTGTGTAGTTTAGTCGTTTTTGAAAAGTGCACAGATTGACTATAGCAGGTTTAATTCTCCCTATCTAGAATCAAATCAGTGTAGAAATGAATGTCAGCTATGGCAATCACTTCTTCTCCATCTACCAGTAATTATGCCTAGTAAGCTTCCACAGTATAGAAGCAGTAGACGTAATAAGACACATGGCCTTGATGTAGTTTTGTTAGAAAAAATGCCAACTGTTATTTTAATGTGTTAAATGTGGCTGGGAATCACAGATGTGCTGTCTAATTGTTGTGATTATATTAACTTGAAAGCCTAATCTGCGATTTAGTCAGTTATGCATGTGCTGTCAGTGCAATTTAATTTTTTAGGAACTGATGGTAATTGATTCAAGTTTTGTTTAACTGCCAGTGAAAACTACAAACCCTATTTCCCAAAAAGCTGGGATATGTTCATAAAAATGATTTTAAGTTGTTTTACTGCCCAACTTAATTGTATTTTGTAAACTACAAATATTTAGAATTTTATGGCTGCAGCACGCTCAACAAAAGTTGGGGCAGAAGCATGTTTCTCATTGTGTTGCGTCACATTTTCTTTTAATAACACTTTTTAATTGTTTTGGAACTGAGGATTCCAATTGTAACTTTGCAATTGGTAAATTTGCCCACTCTTGCTTGATGTAAGACTTCAGCACCTGAACAGTCCATGGTCCACTGTCTGATTCTCCTCTTCATGATGTGCCATACATTTTTAATAGGAGATAGCGCTGAGCTAGCAGCAGGCGAGCTATGTCGCTATGAAATGACAGCATGAAGATACACTGTTGTATTCCACGCAGAATGTGGTCAGGCATTGTCCTGCTAAAATAAGCAAACGTTGCCTTGTTAGCAGCACGTCTCTCTAAAGTCATATACATGCAACTCAGCCACTGATGCATCCCCAAACCAACACAGATGCTGGCTTTTGCTCCTTTTGCTGAGAATAATCTGGACTGTCATTTCCAACATTTTTATCATACAAATCATCTAACCACGGCACACAGTTCCACAGTCTTTTCGTCCACCTGACAGGAGCTCAGGCTCAGAGTTCTTGGTGGTATTTCTGTATAGATTTTGCATAATATAGTTTTGTGTTGTGTTTCTGGATGCAGCAACAGAGTGTCTTAAGTGACAGTGGTCTTCTGAAGTACTCCTGAGCCCATATGGCTGTATTTGTCACAGTAGCATGATGGTTTTCTCAGGCAGTGTCATCTGAGGGCTCAAAGATCACATGTATTCATCAGGGGTTTCCGACCTTGTCATTTATGCACTGAGATGTCTCCAAATTCTCCGAATCTTTTCACAACTGCATGTTGAAAGATCCAAATTCTCTGCAGTCTTGTGTTCAGAAATGTTCCTTTTAATCTGACTAATGATTTTCTCATGAATTCCAGCTCAAAGGTGTGAAGAATGACCCATCCTCCTGCTTTTATATCTACTCATGATACCTCACCTGCTCCCAGTTAGCTCTTTACTGTAGATTTCCAAACCAGTCTGTCCACTTTTCAGTCTATCCCAACTTTTTCTGAGTCTTTTGCAGCCATCAAATTCTAAATTTTTGCATATTTACAAAAATACAACTAAGTTGGTCAGTAGAAATATTGAAAATGTTTACTTTGTACTTTTGTTGATTAAATGAAGGTTCACATGAATTTACATGTCACAGATTTTTGTTTTTATTGCATTTTGGAAAATATCCCAGCTTTTCTGGGAATGGGGTTTGTACATGTCTGGATCTGATTTCAAAGTGCAGTTGTCACTGTGTGTTGATTCTGTGTTTTTTATCTATGGCCTACAATAATTTTCATCCTGCTAAAGACCATCACAGTACGAATGTTCCTGTTTAGTTTTTTAGCAAGAATGGAACATTGTGTCTATTTGCATTCAACAAGTTGGCTATCGAAACAGTATTTATTAATGAATGGTGTTGACTTTCTTTGTAATGTTGATGGGTTTTGATGTTTTTGTCTATTATATTGAAGCCTAATGTAATATTACCAAACGTTTTGTTTTTTTTTTTTTTTACACTGGCAGTATTATTTGTGGTTGTTGTATTAAAAGAAATTATTTGTAGATGAGTCATTGATCAGTGGTTTTGTTTTGCTTTTGGAAAATTATAATTTTGACTGTCAAAAATATTTTTTTCTTCTTGTGTATTTGGCATCTTTACATAAAACATACCTGAAATATAGTGTGGTCCAAAAGTCTTGAGCTGCCCCCGATTCCTTTGGATCTTGCTCCCAATGAGCCAGACTTTGTGTAATTTTAAAAGTGCTTTTGAACAATAGTTCACCAGGCTCTTTGAAGGTCTTTCCAAATTTTCTTTCGACATGGACTGGTTTTTCCACTCATTTTCAGTCCAGTCCTTGTACCGGCGCATTTTCAGGGGATTTTATTTGGTGTGTTTCTCTGTTAAGTCACTTAACACTGATCTTTAAATGATTCAAGCATAAAAAGGCATCTAACACAAAGAATGAACTGGTGTTGTGTCTAAACATAACAGACAAATTAGCAAAGAACTGATTTTAAATTGTATCTTCAGGCACTTTGTTACTGGCAGGCTGTAACAAAAGCACATCATTTTTTCCCATTTCTTTTTAAGAACTGGAATGAAAATCATTGACAACAGGTCTTATGAAGTGATGAATCCAAAGTTGAAATTTTGGGTTCAAATATTTGTCAGTAAGTATGGAGGAGGTCAGCAGAGAGGTACAACAGTGAGTGTCTACAGCCATTTGTAAAACATGGCGGAGGCTCTGTCATGGTTTGGGGCTGCATTTTAGCCAGCATTACTGGGGATCTTGTCAAAACTTTTTAAAAGAAGAGTCAAACATCTTGTGGCAATTAAATTTTTTTTACTCCATCATGAACTGAGACATCAGTAGTTAAAAGCAGCAACTCCAAATAAGTGATGCACTAATGTACCGCATTGATGTTCAAGCCATTAAAGACCAAATTTTATACGTATTATGACATAAAAGCGGTAGCATGACAAAGGACAAACTTTATAATAGTGATATATGAATATTTTTTCCATATTGAGGTTAATATTGAGTCTGAATATTCATTTAAAGGTGTTGAAATAGAGTTAAGAAAGCAAAAGAGTTTGAATGTACAAGTGAATAGTGTGTGTTTGGGTAGAGGAATGAGGAAGTTACTTAGATATTTACTTTACTGATATGATGTGGGTAGCACTATAAAAGGTGCCACAGTTGCTGTTTTTTGGTTAAATACTACTGTCACATAATGAATGAAGCTACTCTATTAAAACATGCTCCTTATAGAAAGCCATGGTGGTCTGACTGAATGTAAATTTAGGACTTCTCTTTTCTGCTGAGTTTGTACAACATAGAAATGTGCCAGTAGCTGTACTGAAACTTAGTTACCACACACATTTGAGTCAAACACACCAGCAAAAACACACACAGGGCTGGTGTCTCCATCAAAACTATGCAGCAGTAATTTAGTTTTGCTCCTACGTCCCTTGAGGGGACATCAAGGCAAGTTTGAAATTAACAAACTGGCAGTAACAAGCATGCCCTCGCTCAAGGACACCAATCTGACAAGGGCACTTCTAAAACATTCACAGCCACATTCACAGCTATTGTCAGCCACAGAGTAGGGGGGAGAGGCTGTGAAAAGAGAGCTCGTGGAGTGATTGTAAGGGACAGTATGGCCCTGAGCTACACACACACATACACACAGGGTTTTATTAAACTCATAAATCACAATGACGACAGACGCCATCTCAGAGAGGAGACTGTCTAAATGGGAAGGTTAGTGAAATGAACGTGCTGGGGAGACGCACATACACACCTTTGTGACACTCAAACAAAACAACAGTCGTGCACTTTGGTAAGACATCCAAAAACTCAGACATGACTGACATCATTTCTCTACTCTTATTTCATTTCCTATTGTTTCTAGTTGAATATATCTTGTTGAAGTTCCTGTCAGATTCTTAGCATGTTTATACTTTTAGGCATCTCAAATGCTAAACCACATTTTTAAAGCATTTATCTTGACCTATCTTGGATGATGTGTGCAGAAAACTGGAGTGATGCAATAATAAACACAGAAACTATGCCTCAAAAATTTATATTCATACCTAAAATAAATTTAAATTATGTAAATAGTTGGATAACTGTTAAGAATAACATGAGCATATAAAAATGAAAAAAATAATCGTTCGCTTTAACATGAAAAAAATATGTTGAGCAAAATCAGACATTTTAGAGAACACAGTGGTAGTTTGAATTGCATGAACACTGTGACTTAATTTAATCACTACCTGTAAATAATATTGCAAAGTGATGCATACACAACTTAGAACAAAAATGCACTGGGTTATTTATATAAACAGACATGTATTTCTTTAAACTCATTGGCATCTGGCTGCAATAAATGTAAACATAGCCAGGAGGCGACAGGTAAAACAGACGCTGCAGAAGATGGACAATTAAACTGTATATTTGTAAAGAAAATAAACACAAGCAAGTTGCTGTAATATTAGTCTTTGTAGTACAAGTGCAAATGTAGTTAGGTCCAATAGCATGATAATATTAATAAATTCTTTATAGTGTATGAACAGTATATGCATTAACACACCATCAGACAAACCAATGCATCCATATCAGGATTTTGTTTTGATTACACATCTACCTTCTGTACTGTTACTGTATCAAACGTTTGCATCCCTGTACAAGCAATTAGCACATGGTCAGCTCTGCTTTTATACAGAAATGACAACCCATGAAACATGTTATATTGCTGCTACTTTTGGCAAATTACAATTCATATTTCAGGACAGTTTCTAGTTCTGTTTATTGTTTTTCCCATGTCTGGTTTTTACAGATGTCCATAACAATTTCAGGACTGACTGGACAAACTGCTGGTGGAAATTGTACGAGTGATCTCACTGGTTTGAAAAGTAAAACATCAGGTTTAGCTCGTGAATGACAATGCTAGTTAAGGTTGCCATTTTAGGCAGTCACAAATATCATCAACCTACTGTAAAGCAAGAAAAATGTAGGTAAAAACAAGGTATGGATTTTTTTTTTTTTTTTTAATCTCCAACCCTGGGAGAAAATTGGGCCTTTCCTATCTTAAATTATAGTACTGTGCAAAAATCTTGGGCCACCTCTCATTTCTTTATATTTTCCATCCAAGGAACTAGGCTCTTTCATTTTTTTAACCCATAAGAACCCATGGTGACATGCATGTAACAAACACTTCACATTTTTTACAGCTGTGTGGGCCTCTTGGTCTGTTGTATATCCCCCATAATTTTCCTGTAAAGAAAAATGGGTCTGGGTTCTTATGGGTTAACTCTCTTGTAACCTTAAATGTCTAGAATCATTTTATTGTGAATTGTTTTCATCCTAAAATGCTGCTTTGAATTCATATTTATATAACTCATAAATAATGCAGTAATAAAGATTTTTTAATTCAGTGTTCTTTTACTTCTTTTACATCTCCTACCTGGTCTGAACTTGCAATTATTCAATTTTAATCTGTCAAGAGACTTGACCATAGAAATCTAGCCTTAAGCACTATAGCACTTGCCCTGCCCATTCACAGTTCAAAGGGCTCATGGCAACCTTGTCAAAAACACTAGTAAAGCCACGCTTTATATAAAAGCTGAAAGCCTCTTTGCCTGTTGGAGTTTTCTGCAGCACCAAACATAAATTGTGCAGACAGGAAAACTGCTGCTTGGCATATTGTTAATATAGATTTTGATCATTTGCATTTACAGAAACCAAACCTGGGATCAAAGAAGCAATGTGATTAATCACAAAACCTGCATCTTGCATCTAGTTGCAAAGAGAGGTGGGGTGAATTCCCTCTAGCTGTGTGGTGAACTTTTGCCACATTACTTTGTGGTCACAGGCAAAATAACAAACTACTGTCCCCAGCCTATGCAAAAGCAGTGTTATGAACATGCAAAAAGATTCACGTAATTGGTGACAAAATATGCCACAGTGAGCTGAATCAAAATGAAAACAAATGTAAGGATTTTTTGGTTTAATTGTCAGGAATTATCAGTAGTTTACAGTCTCATGTATTAGTTTGACATGATTATACTCAATAAAGTAGAATAATTCATTAAAAATTAAATACATGAAATACAGTTTGATAAAAATCTAATTTGTTGCGTTATTGTTGCCATCTCTACCCAGCTTTAACTTTCCACACAGGAATGTGCCTGAACTGCATAACAAGAAAACAATTTATGGGTCCAATTCACAGACAAATGAAGCCTATAAACTCAGCTCTTATTACAGTCATATTCAATCAACAAGAATCATCAATCATACCGTGCTCATGCTTGTCAGATATGTCACAGTTATTTTTTAAAGCCACAAAGTAGAACCTATCTTTTAGACAGCTGTCCCCACTTCCTGTGTTAGTTTACCCACAGACACCTACCCTTTAGCAATGAACATGAGTCCCTGATGTCAAAGATGGTGTTTAGTGTAGGGCCAAATGAAGTAGACAACATTTAATGTGACATATCTTACAATAATGCCTTAAATGATTAAAAATGTCAAAGAAGTTCTAATATTCCTGTTTTAACTTTGACAGCAATATAGTTCATTACATTTTGAACAGTTAAATTTAAGGACACAATTCAACAAATCAATTCTGTTAAACTGCACAAGTGGATCACCCTTTTAACAAAGGTGTCTTATTCTGACTCAGAAAATATGCAAATGTCTTCACAGCTGCTATACTTTAGATAAAGCTGTTTTTTGCAGGATTGTGTTTCTGTACCATAATCAAAGTATTTGTGAAAGTAATGCCGTTGCTAAGAAGTAGAAACAAAGGCGGACACTTAAGCCAGGCACCCCTTCTTTTGAACTGACTAAAGCCATCCACAGAAAAACCATGATAGTCAGAGCATGATAAGCTCTCTCTCTCTATCCAACAGCATCCTTCCACGCCAGTGCTTTGCGAAACAATAGTTTTTTATTCAAATGTATACAATTCTCTGCAATGGCAAAGACATGGAATGGCTTAAACTTGTGTTTATCCTTACCTAAACCATGGCCTAATTTGAAGCATATGCAGCAAACAAATCCACTATTGTTTCTCCACTAAAGCGTATTCTTTCCTTTCTATTCAATGTCAAAATCAAAGATTATGGCGCTTTGGAGGTGATATTGCTATTCTTTGTTTAGACAATAGCAGCCTAAACCAATAACCGTTTTGTGTGCTGACAGCATGTATATTCCTTCATAAATGCAGTTTTAGCTGTATTGTGACAGAGAGATTTGTGTATTGGCAGGTTTCAGCTTATTCTGCTGCCTGCAATCAAGTTTTAGGCACTACAACCCAGATCAGCAACCATTCTCAAGACATTTCCAAAATGATGTAAAGGACTTTGTTTGTATCTCTGCAACCTAAAACCAAAGTAGTCTCTCTCTCTCTCTCTCTCTCTCTCTCTCTCTCTCTCTCTCTCTCTCTCTCACACACACACACACACACACACACACACACACACACACACAC
>VUQH01037647.1:0-43076 GCA_015106775.1 Etroplus canarensis | reverse complement strand
TATCTTGGCCCACATCATCTACAGGGTCCTGGCTAGCTGCTGGGGGAGTTTCGAGGGTGTGGAGCCGCATCTCCAATTTTGTGAGCCTGGCCTCCAAAGCTAAAAACAAGCTATACTTATTACATTTACCACTGTCACTAAAGGAGGTCGAGGAGTAACTAAACATCTGACACACTGGGCAGGAGAGTGCCGGTGAAGCTAGAGGAGACCCACAAGCCATGACTGTGCAGCTAACAGATAAGCTAATGCTGAGAGTTAAGCTAATGCTACTGAAAGTGAGGGTGAGAGTGAGCTAAGCTAAGCTAAGCTAGGCTAGGCTAGGCTACACCAAGCTAGCAAAAACAGGAATGCCCAGAGAGTGAACAGAATTCCTACAATTTGCAGGTGACTCAATAGAATATGTGCACTGCCAAGGCAAGTGAAGATATATTACCAAGATTAGAGAATTAAGCAGGTTATCAGGCTAAACAAAACAGCTAGCCAAACACCACAGAAAACCACTGTGTTACAACAGGAAGTGCTACCACCAACAGGAAGTGCTTATGGCAGTACAATTAGAAAAATACTAAACAAGTATGGCTTTCTTGGAAGGGTTGTCAGGAGAAAGTCTCCTCTCACTAAATATAACATGGTAGCATGACTTAGGTTTGCAAAGAACAAATCACAAGACTTCTGGAACAACGCCATTTGGACAAATTACACCAAAGTGGAGATGTTTGGCCATGATGCACAGCACCACATTTGGTTAAAGCCAAACACATATCAGCACAAACACCTCATAACAACTGTCAAGCACAGTCGATTATTTGGGCTTGCTTTGCAGCCACAGGACCTGGGTGCCTTGCAGTCATTGAGTCAATCATGAACTCCTCTGTATACCAAACTCTTCTAAAGTCAAATGTGAGGATATCTATTCAGCAGCTAAAGCAGACCCAAAACTGGGTCATGCAACAGGACAATAATTCCAAGCACACAAGCAAATCTATAACAGAATTATTGAAAAAGAAAAGATTCAATGTGAACTGAAATGCTGTGAAGGGACCTTAAGAGAGTTGTGCATAAACAAATGCCTGCAAACCTCAATGAACAGAAGCTACAATGTAAAGAAGAGTGGGCCAAATTTCCCTCAGAACAATGTGAGTGACTGATGAAGTCAGACAGAAAATTATTTCTTCACGTTATTGTTGCCAAAGGTGATTCTACAACCTGCTTAGTTTTTCACACAACTGCACAAAGTCGTCTGACCACTTTCTTCTTCAAATGACTGCAATTCTATACTTGAACAAACTGAGACACCAAGCTCTTATCAGCATTTTAGTACTAGATGTTTCCTCACAACCAAAATGGAGCAGAGTTGAGACTTAGTTTGAGATAATGAGATAAGGGATGAGAATATTTGCATAAATAAACCATCGTAAGTGTTCAATAATTTAGAATTATTTCTTAAAATTTGTGTATAATGAACAAACTGAGGCTGAACATAGTACTGAACATTGTACATAATGTTGTTTTCTGTGGCATTAGGGGAACAGGCAAACTTTGGATTTTTAATGTTTATTAATAACTGGAGCATAAACAAATAACAACATAATGACACGCATTCATTTACATAATCATACTTTTTTCCACAAAGACTGCCATTACAGTGAATGAAAATGTGAACTGTAACATTAAGTCAACATTGAGCCTCATGTCCTTTCACTGGAGAAGCACTCACTAGATGAAATTTTCAATTAAAAAAAACATGAACAAAAGTAAAACCGTTCATTGAAAATGTCTGCTTTACTTTTCTTTGGCAAGAACAGCTTTGAAACATCTTGTGGGAAAAACACAAAAATGGTCTTTGACACTTTGAGGAGAACAATCCTCTAAAGTAGAAACTTTTTATTTTCAGAACAAGTTCAGCATTTTGCTTTTGTCCACTCAATCCCAGCTTTCTACAGCAGGTGATGGTAAAGGCGTCCCCTTTAATTCCTGGGCTGGAATCTCCAAAGTCACACATCAACAATTGTGGAAGCTATTGTAGAAGCAGCACAGGCACTTAAAAGACATTGACACTGACATACAATCCGGTACAATAGTCATGCAGTGATACAATTTGGCCGACATGACCAGTGAGGTAATAATTAACATAGTGAAGAGCTGAATGAAGCATGGTTTATGTTGATCCAGCCGGTTTTGCAGCAAAAAGACCCCAGTTGTAAATGTTGTTTACCCGTGCAACAGAAATAAAAGGGAACCAACTTTAGCATCAGATTGTTTATGTACAGTCTTACAGAAATATACACATCTACCACTTAGTTGTCTTTTCTACAGGGTTGGTCTGTCTTTAGCTATCGAGCTTGTCCACAGCTTTTGCGGGTG
The DNA here is from genome assembly GCA_015106775.1 of Etroplus canarensis. Taxonomy (NCBI): domain Eukaryota; kingdom Metazoa; phylum Chordata; class Actinopteri; order Cichliformes; family Cichlidae; genus Etroplus; species Etroplus canarensis. Next base: position 40,712 of record VUQH01037647.1, on the reverse strand, counting down.
AAGGCAAAGCCATCCAGTTTGCATAAACACTATCATTGGCATATCTTGTAAAGACTGGATTAGTGGCATCATGTCTGTTGAGCGGTACCGGGCTCTTCTCGGGCCAGTTGGGGTATGACATGCCTAAAAACGAGAACATATCATTTTTCTGCACTCAGTGAAAGATAAACAGCGTGCAGACAGTAAGGTTCTCAAATAAAACTCTCTAAAACAAATTCCGATCTGACTCTGAGGTGTAAAGTTATGGCTTTTTAAAAGTTACATAAAACTACTTATAATCTAATTAATCATTTATTGTTATTGTCATTTATAAAGGGCAACATTTTTTTCAGGGGCAATATGCAACATAGTCTTTACTTGTAATCAGCTCCATGTGAGAGTTGCATTCAAAAGCCTTACTGTTTCTCTGTTCAGCATTGTGGAATCATGATAGATTAAGAGCTAATATACATTAGAAAGACAAAAAATTTAACACAATCTAGAATTCAAATCACAATGAGTGATTGAATCATTGAGGACCTGTTTCAAATGTAACACACTGTTTCTTCTAGTGCAAACAAATGATGAAATGAGGACAATGTGGAAATGTGATGGAATGGAAAAAATATTTACATATAAAATGTAGATGAAGCATGAGTATAAGTGGTGGCATATAAATTAGAATGAAGGGTATTTATATTCAATATTTACATATATAGCAGTTTTGGTCAGCACTCATGTACATTAGAAACCTCTGCCAAATTACCAATGCAGATTAATCCGCTGTGGCAACCCCCTTGGTGGAGAATACAAGGGAGCAGCCGAAAGGTACATTTTACTCATGTACATTAGAAGCAGGTCCAAATAAACCAAAAAAATCAAGACACAAGATCTTTTTTTTCACTGAGCCTCTCATTTACGATGAAATGGGAGATATGTCAGCATTAGCGAAAGGCATGCCTAGATCACAGTCACACACACTTGACTACGGAAAAAAAGCCAATCACAAATTGCCAAAAAAGAGAGCTTGTGTTGTGTGTCCTGTTTCTAAAATCGAGTAAATGCATGGGAGATTCTACCATAGAGCTTGTTTTCAATCCATGTGGAGGGGAGGGTTCGAGGGAGAGGGGTGTTATTACAGTCCACTAGTGGTGTGTCCTCTTCAGAGAGGGCGTCATCATACAGCAGGGCATCAGCTGGAGTGGACGCAGCCAGATCCAGGTAATCCTGGCAAGAGCAGATGAGAATGTGATTAGGGTGATTAAGGAGGAGGGGAGTCACCACATGCTAAGGTCAGACCTATGACCCATGCAAGATCCTGCAGGGATTGGTCCAAAATCTGTCTCGTTAATGCATTCAGTGACTTGCCCACTATCTGGTGTTGATAACAGTGAAGAACTAGCCTGCTGCAATATGGGATGCCTGCATTCCCATCTGCTCAAATGCTCTATATTTAGCCTCACTTCAGCAGCAGGAGCCTGACTGGTATGCTCTGTGATTACACTGTCCAAGGCCACATTTTAGGATGGCTCTTCAAACACTAATTATGGTATCTAAAGAGTTTCGGGCAGAGTGGCAGCTCATACAGTGCAACACAGTATGTGTCTGTGTGTATGGGACTCTAAACATTCAGCTAACAGTACATGTTGTCCAACAGAAATGATATACTGCTCATTTTAGGCCAGCTGCAAATCTGAAAGGAGTGGAAAGCAAAAAACACTCCAACTTGTGACTGTCAGATCATCACCACAGTCCAAACCATGCCAGTAATACATGGAAAGAAGCTGATTCATAGCTTCCCCACTTATTTGCTGGGAAGGAATATGAATAACACATCATAATGTATTTTGTAGCTCCAACATACCCGGCTTTTCACCATCATCTTCTCCAGTTCTTTGCTGATGTCTGAGAATGTTGGCCTCTTGTCTGGTTCTTGTTTCCAGCATCGGAGCATGAGGTTATACCTGCATAGGAGAAAGTTTCACAGTGGGTGAAATACAGCAAGTATTATTAAATCCTCCCAACAGAGTAATTTTCCACAAATGGGTGGAGGAGAGTTATAGCTCTCAATAGGAATGAAGTGACGCTACAGAAGACGTGATAGAATAACAGAGTAGAACTCACATTTCCTCCGTGCAGTTCTCTGGTCTCTCCATCCTGTAGCCAGTCTTAAGGAGGTTAAATAGGCGCTCAGGAGCAATACCTGGGTATGGATTTCCTCCCAGGGTAACAATCTCCCAAAGTAACACACCAAAGGACCAGCTGGAATAAAATGGAAAAGATCGTAATATTTCAATAAACGTGATTTTAGATGGAAAAACAAGCTCAAGATCACAGTAAAAACAAAAACAACAACAACAAAAGAAAAAACACGGTGTCGTTTTAAAAAGAGATTATTTGCTAAAGTATTTCTATGAGAGTAGCAGTAATTTACAATACTTTTAAAAACATGTTAATCTATTCATGAACTTTCTAGGTGCTGGTAAGCACCTTCTTTTTTTTTTTTCCTTACCTTTTTCCTGTCTTGATGCTATGCAAAGTTGCTATGCTAAGTTTGGCTACTGACTGAAGCTAGCTCTCCACAAAAAGTGCATGGGCAAGTATTTCAAGTTGTCAAACAATTTCTTTTTGGTTGTGCTTATACTCACACGTCACTTTGTGTTGTGTAAATGTGATCAAACAAGGACTCTATTGCCATCCACTTAACAGGTATACGGCCCTGGAAAATAGAGAGAAATATTAGGTAAGAATATCAGTATATACACATGTATCATAAATATTCTTCTGTGGTATTTTCTTTACCTTGCTCCTCTTTACATATGAGTCCTCTTCATAAACATCTCTGGAAAGGCCAAAGTCGGAGATCTTCATCTTCCGTCCTTCAGCTACGAGAACATTTCGGGCTGCGAGGTCCCTGTGGACAAGCTGTTGGACAAACATACACATTTAAAGTGCTTACACAACCACATAACTGTTTACACCACACATTCACGCACAAGTTCCTTCAGCACCTTCACTTCAGCTTACATTTAAACTATTAAGTATTCCCCAAAACATATTGGCTGATATTTTAGATCCTTTCCTCCCTTGCTCTTTAGTAGACATTTCAAGTTTTTACAATACAACTTCCACTGAATTATTAAAACATTAATAAACACCCTCTGCACAAAGATTTTACTTTAATAGTTTGTCAAATACCTTCATTTCTGCCAGGTATTGCATGCCTCTGGAGATCTGCCATGCAAAGGAGATCAGGTCACCCATGGTGAGAGCCCTGTCATCTGGGTTCTCCAGGTAGCTGGAGTTTCGGTTGGCATCCCTGCCCATGTAGCTAGGGCCAACTTTCCGACTCTCGCGCAGGAAATTACGGAGTGACCCATACTTGGCATATTCAACGATGAGATACAATGGACCTATTCAGAGAAGCGCAGCACTTAGATTCAATGTGCAACACACATGCTCTGGCATAGGATGGCAGGAGGACTGAGGTCTTACCATCCTGGCTGCATGCTCCATACATCTTTATGACGTGTGGGTGGTTGACTTGCTTCAGCAGAGTGAATTCTGATAGCAGGTCACGCAGCTCACTGTGTGAGGCGTTTTCTGTCAAAGAGGAAAAGAGGGGGCTCATAATGAAGAAACCATTCATCTCTTCAGACATTCACTCTTCATACATCACTAGTGCTGCTAGGCTTGTCTGGCCTTTGCCTGGGTAGTTTTACCTTTAAGCATTTTTACAGCCACAGTGGTGTATCCAGCTTTTCCTTTCAGCCTGAATGCTGTTGCCTTAACAACTTTGCCAAACTCTCCTTCTCCTAAAGTCTTGCCAAGTACAAGGTTTTTACGAGGAAACTCCCACTTTGGATCCTCCTGTTGAGAAAAGGCAATGACATTTTGAACTTCTCAAAAAGATCACACATATGATAAAGAGGGGATTATAGTTCTGAAAGAAGCTTACAGGTATTTTAAAGGCTTCCGTCTCAATAGATTCCTGGGACCCCCGGCGTATATTGTTAGCAGGGAAGCTGATGGGATAGGCTTGAGCTGGCCGACGGAAAGTCATTTCTGCGGATGCTATCGGGGGTTTTGGTGAGTTCTTGTGGTACCGGCGGATGAAGTATGAGGACAGGAGGATGGACACGATGAAGGAGAGAAGTAGAGCTGTGGCAACGACGGTCTTACACAAATCGTCACATAGTATCTCTGAAGGAAAGTGTGTTGCACATTTTTAAAGAAAGCGGCATTCAAAGTATTTCTGGTTCAGTCTTAAAAGGGACTCACAAAGGAATACAATGTGGAGAAAGTTTTTCATTTAATCAATAAGAGTTTTGTGTGATTTATGGCCACTCACCCTCCAAATTGTCCTTCTCACAAAAGCATTTATTTGTGAAGCAATAGCAGGTTCCATAGCAGGCCTTAACCCCCTTTCCACTCAAGCCTGGCTCATAGCCTCCAATAACAGGCCCCTCTACAGAAACAAATTCAGTGTGAGCACAGGCTACATTATGCAGAATGGTCTTAATCTCTCTGTTGTACAAGGCACATGTTAAATCAGTGCACTGAAAAGCAAAGGCTTTGTTTCTTACTTATACAGTCCTGTGGGCATATAGAAGTATCTTTACTTTCCACAGCATCACAAATGCTGTCTGGACATGTCCGTAGGTCAGGGGAGCATGTTGAATAATTTTCAGTTATTCCTGGTATGAAAAAAGAGGAAAACTCTAAGCAGGAAAACATCCAGATGCAATCAGATTACAAACAGCACAGAACCAACCAATCTAGAAGTACTTTGTACAGTGGCTTGCAAAAGTATTCAACTCCCTTGGTGTTTTTCCTATTTTTTTAAATTTAAATTGATTTTTTAATTTATGCGAAAATGTTACACAAAATAGCCTAAGTTAGTGAAGTCAAATAAAAAACAGATTTTAAAAATATCTCATAAATAAAAAAAAAAAATTTGGTGCGTGCATACGTATTCACCACCTTTGCTATGAAGCCCCCAAATAAGAGCTGGTGCTACCAATTACTTCAGAAGTCACATAAAAACTTAAACAAGGTCCCTCTGTGTGCAATCTAAGTGTCATATTATCTAAGTATATATACAAACCTGTTCTGATACAGAGTCTGCAACACCACTAATCAAGAGGTACCACCAAGCAAGCCACACCATGAAGACCAAGGAGCTCTCCAAACAGGTCAAGGACAAAGTTGTGGAGAATCACAAATCACGGTTGGGTTACAAAAAATATCCTAAACCTTGAAAATTCCATGGAGCACCATTAAATCCATCATCATAAAATGGAAAGAATGGCACCACAACAAATCTGCCTAAAGAGGACTGTCCACCAAAACTCACAGACTGGGCAAGGATGACATAAGGCAACAAAGAGACCTAAGGTAACCCTGAAGGAACTGGAAAGCTCCACAGATGAGACTGTTGTATCTAACCATGGGACCATTAAAAGCCACACACTCCACACAGCTGGGATCTATGGAAGAGTGGCCAGAAAAAAAAGGCATGTGGGAGACTCCCCAAACATATAGAAGAAGGACCAAAAAGAGACCAAAATTGAACTTTTTAGCAATCAAGGAGAGGCACCAACACCCCAAGAACAACATCCCCACAATGTAGTATCCTAGTGGCAGCATCCTGCTGTGGGGATGTTTTTATCGGCAAGGACTGGGAAACTGATCAAAATTGAAGGAATGATAGATGGTGCTAAATACAGGGAAATTCTTGAGGAAAGCCTGTTTCAGTCTTCCAGGGATTTGAGACCAATGTTCACATTCCAGCAGGACAATGACCCTAAGCAAACTGCTAAAGCAACACTCAGACTGTTTAAGTGGAAATGTGTTAATGTGTTGAAACGGCCAAGTCAAAGCCTAGACCTCAATCCAAATGATCTGTGGCAGGACTTAAAGATTACTGTGCACCAGCGTGGCCCATCTAACTTGAATGAGCTAGAGCAGTTTGACTTTGAAGATAAGGCAAAAATCCCAGTGGCTAGATGTGAAAAGCTCATAGAGACATACCCTAAGAGACTTGCAGCTATAATTGCTGCAAAAGATTCCTCTACAAAGTATGCTTTTGGGGTGGGGTGTGTGTGTGTGTGTGTGTGTGTGTGTTTTTGTTTGTTTGTTTTTTTTGGGGGGGAGTGTAAATATATATATATATTTTTTCATTTCACTTCACCAATTTGGACTAGTTTGTGTAAAATTTTTGCCTACAAACAAAACAAAAAAAAGCCTTTTTAAATTACAGGTTATGCAAAAAACAGGAAAAATACCAAGGGGGTGAATACTTTTGCAAGCCACAGTAATCAAAAACCTGACTGGATGTTTGTCCTTAACACTGCAGCATGTAGTGGTTTTAACAGCAGTCTATATCACAGTGGTGACTTGCTTTTGCAAAGACAGGGTGTATTTAACAATTGCGTTGTAATCAAATTAAAATCACATTTTGCTACTCCCTGTTGGAGAAGTGATCTAACTGAAAAACATACAGATGCCATATCTGGCCCTGAAGAAGGTATGTTCTCATTTGGTTCAAGTGAAATTACTCCAAGGTCTTAACATCAGTCAGTCATGTTAAAAAGTTAAAAACAATAAGTTTATATTTGTGAAACATAATGTACCTTTCTCTGTGCCTTGCCTCCACTGGCACCTCCCGGTTGTTGCCCCCAAGCCCCAGGTAGACTCACATTCTCCTCGGTGCCTGATCTCTGCACAGGACCTGAACTGCTGGCTCTCCTGAACAACGCTGTTTTCTATGTACAACAGGGCAAAGGTACACATTACCAAATCTTTAGAGGACATTTGGGAGAGAGTAAAATGGTTTAAAATAATGTGCACAAGTGCTTGGTGTGAATTAGTTAGAGAATGAAACACAAACTGTCTTCTTAACAGAAGTGAGTGACCAGGATTTTCAAATAATGTTTAGTAACATGCACTAAAGATTAGCACATATTCGATTATGATGTAAAGACTAAAACAATATTTCTTTTAAAAACTTTGAAATTTAAAGTGGTCCAGTGCTGCTGGAGTCTCACCTGTACCATCTAGTTTGATGTGGACCTCTGTGCTAGTTTCCAGCTGTGTGTTATCCTCCTGTGCTATAACCAGGTACTGCAAGTTCTGGCACTTACATTTGCGCAGTGCCTCAGAGTCATTCACGTAAAGAAGTCCCCACACCCCATCTGGGGCTTGTGTGATGCTTATGGCTGCATAGCAGACCTGCGAATCAGCAGACATGTTCTTATCTGGCACTTCGAGTCGGTATATGACACCAAAGCCATTAAACTGCTGGCAGTTTTCCACACAGACTCTGCCAACCTAACAAGAAGTGGGACAAGAGATTGAAAATGAGAATGACAGTAAGGGTGGGATAATGTCCGTAGACAGCTGAATAACCCCCATTATGCAAACTACATTGTATATTTACTGTACATTCATGCAGGTATAAGTTTTAAAAATGCAAATTACAAAGTCATTCCATAAATTTTCCTTCAACAGTGAGAAATTTCATACTTTTCCCTCTATTTAATCTGGAAAAAATGTGTTTCACAAAGTGAAATGCATGCAACATGGTGGCCTATTAAGTGAGGGCAAAGTAGAGTTAGTAAAATCAAGTTTCTAGGATACCTACAATTCATTCAACTGTAGTATGAACTTTTCTTTTTGTTGCTTTGCCAAAATTCAGCAACAAAAAGATGATATGATACTGCTAGCTCATATCATCAGTAAATTTTGTGCCTTCTCACTTTCATAGGCCAACAATTGAAATTATATGTTTTTTCCTACTATTTTATAACTTGTTAATAATCTAATAAATAAAACTGGCAAAGAGAACTGTTTTGGAGCTGTACTTTGGACTTTTACTACCCATGTGGCTGTAGTGATGGAAAGATTATATGCTCTGTATGTATTTATTTATTTCTAGCCAAAGGTTTATGTAATAAATCTTTTTGCCCTTGACACTTACTCTAAAAGCACATCTGGAAAGGACTTTATAACTCTTTCAATGAGCAGCAGACTAAACAGAAAGTCAAAGGCTTGCATGGTAGGCAGTCATGAGTACCTGTGCATAAACAGATGCTCTGCGCGCTACTGTGAAATTATGTGTGATGCTGGAGAAGCGAATGTGGACCGGTAAGATAGTGACGTTGAAGTGCAGCAACACTGTTCCCTCTAGACCGGGATAGGTGGTGTCATTGACCAAATAGTCAAGCTGCAGGGTGCGGTTCTCTGTCACATGCAGGTTCCTCCTCAGGACTAGCTCTAAAATAAAGGAGAAATCATGAAAATCTCTCTCTCTCTAATAACAAATGTCCCAAATAAAAAGTAGCCTCAGATTGCTTACGGTAAATGTGTACAGTCTCTCGAATGCCTCCAACTTTCATTTCAATGACGGTGCTCTTTACATCAAATGTTTCTTTTATTCTTGGGTCACTGTTGAGCCAAGTCCCTACATATTTATTGTGGGTGTCGTCAAATACTGAGGTTGAATCTCTGTCAAAGACATACAAGGTGCCAAAAGTTCCATCCTGAAAAAAAAGTCACAGTGAGACATATGAATCCTCACATTAAGATCAATTTAGCCAACACATTGTCTATGAACAATCAAACCTGATCACCTTTGCCCGATTATAACTGATAATAATGTCTGCTGTGTCGGTTCCATTCACAAACGGTGCATTATCATCCTCATCATCGACATAAACACCCAATGACGTTTCCACCTTGGTGATGACAGTTTCTGTTCGGACGCTGCAAACCAGCAGCAGTCTGTAGGATTCGCTCTCCTCGCGGTCCAGCGGGGCCGTCACCACCAGCTCTGCAGTTTTCTCATTTACAGCAAATGGCGCTGGGGTATCTGCTGACACAATTAGCACTATGAAATTAAATTAAATAATCAAAAGTGCGTATGTGGATGCAGCCACTATATGAATGGGATAACATACTCACTAGGAGATAATATGGATGTGATTTAAAGCAAGACTGAGACTTTTGCTTATAATGAAATAATAGGAAATGCTTCGTTAAAACCATAGCACAAGTAAAAATAGGCACATGTTCACAAAATTGACAAAGTGACAGAGTCATATCACTGAAAAACAGAACAACATTTCACTTCATGGAAAAGGCAGGGACAATGTTTCTTATTTTTGAAAGGATCAAACAAAAGTCCTGCTTGACAGGTTGTTGTTGTGTCCTGTTTTTATACTCCTTTCAGTAGCATCTTTCCCTTAATTTAACCTGAGTTTGAAAGGATATCATATCAAGGAAATCATAAGGGAATATTTTAATGAAGAACATACAGAATGAGGACTTCACAAACTACTGCATTGTTTCTAATCTATATTTTGGCTTGAATATGTTTCCGATTCAACTTGTCATAATAATTCTCCATATTCTCAATCCCGTTGAATGCATATTTAGAAATACATCATATGAATGTCCTTTGTTAAAATATTTTCTCCTGATTTCTACTTCCTTCTCTATTCTTTCTAACTCAATTTAAAATTCATGCAAGGGCACTGCTGAGAGTAGTAGAGAAGCTACTCAATAAGAAAACTTAGCATATGGAAAAAAAAAAAAAAAGGTATTCTGATTTTGATTCTGATTCTGAAACTGCAAGAAAAAAATTTCCCTATATTTTCCATAAAGTGAAATGATCTGTTTTGTTGTTGTGTTTTCTAGAATATCCCTCAAGGCCACTCTATAGTTCTCCTTTCAGAAGATGAAATATCTGTCTCCAATGTGTCTAACCTGATTCCACACTGTAAGAGATGGTATAGTTGGGGCAGACATTGAGTCTGGTGAGACGTCGGAGCTGGCGCAGGGCCGCTGGGAACCTGTTTTCCATGATGTGAGGGTTGGAGGTATCTTCATGTGGGAAGCAGAGTTCCTTCATGTCTGTCTGAGCACACTGAGGCATTGTAGCGTTGACAAAGTCCAGGGTGATGTGAGCGGGTTTTTGCATGATGCAAAAGTGCCTGTTGGTGAATCCAGGTAGAACCATGGCATGGAGCAAGAGCTTTTTCACAGACCAATGCTTTTGGGCTAAGGAAATACACAGCAAAAAACAAAAGGGCCATTTTAATCTCAGACAGTGCTCATTTTGATGACAGAGCTCTTCTTTGCCTTTATGCAATCACATTATCATCTTGAATGCAGACCTGAACTCGGTGCCAAAGCATTATTAGTATGCTAAGAGCATAAACGTCAAGAAACTACTTTAGCCTCATGTGTAGTGAATACCTGGCACTGAAATAGGATGGTACATTACCATCAAAAGGCTTGTAATCAAGGTCACTCTCCTCCAGGGTTTTGTTCAAGTATAGTATTCCAGTATTGATGTCCATGTAGAACCAGGAGGTATAGAGTGGACGTCTGTTTGTTGAGCACAGATAGTAATGAGGCCTCTCAGAGGCACTGTCGAGCATGGCATGGAGCTGGAGGAGGGGTGTCCCTGCTGGCTGGCCAACATACAAAGTCTCAAAGTACTGTTTCTTAGGGAAGTACAGTCCTGTCGCTCCTGCACAAAGAAGACATGAATTAACCAGATGTTTAAAATAAGGCAGCCAGATGAATCATAGTGGTTAGTATTCTTTAAGGAAAATGTTGTGATAACTGAAAAGAAGGACTGATTGTATTATTGCGGATGAGGATGACAGCAGTTATCAGATATCTCTTTCTGCATGTTTTTTGTAACTGTGGCAATATTACGCACTAACATTGCCATCTGGCCACTGAATGGTAATTAACACATACATGGACTATGACAGGTCCAATTTTTTCCTCTTCTGATATATCTTTCATCTTCCCCGTTAGCGGAAATTGAAAGGAGGGCTCAAATGACACTTATGCAGCTCCTTTAATGAATTTCTCATGTGGTCAATAACATGTGGTTTCCTATTCTCCTTGTGTTCACCTTGAAAAGTTTAATTACAAGGGATAACATGATATGGAGGAGAAATAAATCATTACCTGCCATGGGGGAGTGTGTGCTGGTGTAATCCATAAAGCACAATAGCAGTCTGTGTGTTTTACAGGAAAATGGAGATGTGAATGTTCCTTCTGTAATTATATCCCTGTTACGTTCCTCTTTGACAATGGTAGGCGACCATTTAGGGAACGCACTAATGTCATTAGCAGACAGCAAAACTAGATTTTCTATTTCTGTTGGTGCAGTTGAGGCCTCGGCTCTGGTTTCAGACATTGATTTAATTTTGAAGGGCTTAGATGACAGGAGGCTGAGCTGATGGATAAAATGTGGGCGTCCTTCCTCAAGGATGGAGATACACTCAATGAGGCTGTAGACTTTTATTAAAAGTGTTTTGGAGTCAAAGAACAAACAGCAGGACACTTATTTGTTAATACTGCTTGGATGGTGGTAGTCAATTTCATGCATACAAGCATTTTTTTAGGGATTGTTTTCAATTTACTAAATCTATTTAAACCAAATTACAGTCATTCATGGTAATACTTTAACAATATATTGACTGCATTGTGTTTAACATCAAATTTACAATCCATCTTTATGATGAATTTCAGAGTGTGCAAAGAGAAATTTCATGCTTGCAGCAACAACTGTCTACAATTATTTGTCTTTGCCTCTGCTGATTTGATCAGTGAAAGTTAGTGATGCTATCAGATTCTAACGCTTCCCCCAGGTGGAAAAGTTTAAAAGCCTTTTCCAGCAGGAAACCTACAAAAAGTGTTCTGATCCTGTGGTTGTAGCCACACCCATGAAAGGTCTGAGATCACTAATTTAACTATACAAAACTGTAGAGTGTTCAAAATATATTCAGCAGATAAAATAACCATTTGAAACAACTCACTTGTAAAATATTAAAATTATTAATGCATATAAACTGTGCAGTGCTCTGAGTCCCTGGTTAGCAGAAACAAAACAGCTCAACCTAGATTGATGGTCTTACTCTGAATTAGCTAGAGTAACTTCAGAAATGATATAAGAGAAATATAGGAGCACATTAGTAAAATAAAGGTATTAGAGCAATCTGTGTAAGGACTTCACCTGTATGCTTAAAACAACCATTAGAGGGAGCTATTATCATACTGACACAAGCTGAAAAAGAGTAAAAACCTGCAGCGTAATTATTATCATAATACATAACTACTATAAAGTCTGCACTGGTTTGAAAATATGGTAAAGATGTTTAATAACCTATGCTCAATAACCTAGAAAAGACTCCTTATTGGATGAGTAAAGACAATTAAACAATTACAAAAATCTTACACGTGACGGTCACAAATTAAATATAGCAGATGACAGCAGCTCTACAAATAAAACTATGTGGTCCAACATGTTAACTGGTGGGAGCTGAACACATTTATGAAGGCAGGCCGTGGCTCTTATCCACAGTGGCTGGACCCCCTGCAACACAATTTGTTTATATCATTCAAAATTCAATTTCTTTCTAGGACAGAAGCCAACAGAAAGCAAGCAGTTTATATCAAAACTAATTAATTGAATGCATCAAGCAGGCCTATCCGAGCAAATGGCATCTTCGGTCTGTGAAGCCATGATGACAATTTTGCAAGGCATGACTCATTACCTTCCCTTAATGATGCACAAGAATGGCAAAAATACAGACAACGATGACATTTTCACCTATTATGATAATGTAGAAATAATAGCTGAAAAGATTAAAAAGATGCTGTAGGGCTTTTAATTCAATGCGTTGTCTTAGGATCACTGAAGAACGTCCTTTGCAGATTTTTACTCTGATGGACAATAAGCTGCTTTGGAACAGCCCCAGCCTGTCATTTCTCAAAATGTGTAAACATCAGCATCATAAGCAGATGTTTTACAGCCTTTGATCACCTATAAAACTGATGCCGAGCTTCTATATACGGTGTCATTCCTTTGAAAGTAATTTTGCAAACAAAGACAGTATTTGAACAGGAGGACTCATGTAGCAAACCATGTTTACAATAGATATCATGTACTGCCGAGTGGATTGTGAAACTCAGCTTGCACAACACTGAAAAACATTAACATGAAACAGTGGAAAACCCTCTTATGCCTCTATAAACGTATGCTCTTCCTGATTATCATTTATGACTGCAGTCTTTGTCAGTTAATTATGGATATGTGTGTGTGTGTGTGTGTGTGTGTCTGTTTTTTTTTTGTTGCAAAATATAACTGCAGAAGAACAAAAAGGACAAAAGCTCATCGCAAAATCTGAAACCGTGCTCCCCGTCAGCCACAGACCGCATCATGTCTAGGACTGGTCTAAGCTGATAGGGTGGGACGCCCTCGCCATCGTCCCAGACAAAGACAGGAACTCAATTAGCTCAATGCGTGCTTCGCCTGATAGATTTACCAGCTATGAGCTCATGTGCTGGAGTAACCCACAGGCTTACTAATCTACCTCAAAGTCTCAATGAAAAAAAATGTGGATGTCCCACCCAGATGTCCTCACTGAGCATCCTTGTCAGCAGCATGACAGATCAGGAAAAGTGATCCTGCCTGGCTGTTGTAAGATAACTTGCTGTAAGATAAATTGCTGTAATATTTGTGTTCTTAGACCTCTTGTGGTGAGACCTCAACCTCATGCCCCCCCCGCAAGGTCAAAGTGCTCTACATCTGCCCCTGGCAGCAACCCATTTGAAAAGCAGTGTATCTGGCAGCATACCAATCAATAACTGTACTAATCAACAGTGATGCTGATTGTTTTCCACTGATGAGACAGACAGAAAGAAAAGCTGATGGTTGCATGTGTGCAATCATCTCCGCTGCACATAATATGGAGTTGTCTAGGCATTTCTGTGCATGGACACTGAAATATTATTTTTACAGTGCAAGTTTAATTTCACAGCCAGTTCCACAATTTGGTCCATCAATATCCACATTTTAAAGAATTCATCTCCTATTACAAAGAAGCTGTATCCAGCCACATTAAGGAGCAGTTCACCCAGTTATATCATAATGATATAAACGCAATAAATAATAATCACTCTGAAACCTATCATGATTCCTCAGCTTCCAAAGATGTAACAGTTATGGGAATGCCTCTTTTCAAAGATTCAATTAGCTAGAAAGCTGCATATTCGACTATAATTCCACTTATGAAAGCTAATATTGATCATAATGTTTTGAAATTTCTCTCGCTCCGTTTCCTGTAGCATTATCCACAAATGCTCTATCATAGCATACTGGTTTCAGAACCAGGATTTAATATAGACAGGACTGCGATGCTTTTAATCTCAAAACAATGTGGCGTAATAAGGAAAGAAGGTCATTTCCTGTCATGATGACACAGTCATCAAACTTTTCATCAGAGTAATAAGATATCTGATCTGAGTTTTGAAAAGGCAGTCGGGCTCCAGGTAGATTACTCAGTTTACCATGATGCATACCGTAACATAATAATCAATTACCCCATAATGTAATCCAATTATTCCCCAGAGAATACAAGAGCTAAGATCCAATGAACCATGTTCATCAGTCATCAAGAAATCTAATAGAACATCTCCTTAGGGGTTAGCTGCAAGTACAAATTCAGTTTAAGGATTCCTCTGGGGATGACTGTGGCATCAAAAATTGAACACGTGGTACATCATGGAGCTCCAGACTGATTTTGATGCAACAGTCATTAGACTGCTTTGATAAAACTATCTACCCTCATCACATCGGAGGTAAAAAGCCATCAGATTCACTGGTATGTACACAGAAGGTTCCAAAGGTTCTAATTTCCTGTGGCAAAACACAGAAAGCTTATTCGTCAATACATAAATAGCTTACAGGCACAGGTTTCAAAAATTTTAAGGATGAAGGACTTCTCTTTATTTGGAAAATGTTGCACTGGTCAATCACTACATACAGCAAGAGATCCTTAACATAAAAAGAAAGGGTCTGCACTCACGCGATCAGCTCTGTAAGCCTGAAACAGACAGTCTGTGGTATTTACAACTGGCATTGCTCTGTACATCAGTAACACTGCAGTCATGTTCACAATGTCAGTATTTGTTTTCTAACATTCACTCATCAGCACTAAACATAGTCTGAGATTGATGAGGATGTCATTAGTTGTTCAGCTATTGGACAAATTAAAATCATGACCTAATTACTGTGTTCAATAAAAAGTCATGGGATCATTAAGATCATTGGGATTCATTTTCTGGGGAATATGAATGTCTCTACACATTTTCGAGGCAATCAGGTAGCTGTTGGAATACTTTAGTCTGCTGCAAAGTAGTCGAATAAAACCACAGAGCAAGGTTGTAGTCGCAGAGCTACACTAACATGGCTTATAAAACAGTCATAGGTCTAGCTTACAGATATTCCACATTAAGAGTAAAAAGAGGTCTGTTGTGTCAATTAAGTAAACACTAAATCATGAATTTAAAAATAAGATGTCTTAATTGTGGGGCTCAGCAATGCTACAGCATCATTAAATCTTAACTAAAAATGGCATGGCTAAGATTAGTTATTGTTACCACTTCTAGACTGCTTGTTAAATAAAATCTCGAATTATAGTCTTCACAGTGGATCTGATGGCTTAGTGTGTGGAAGCAAGGGAGGGGGGAGACTCCTTTATTGGCAGTGAGTGAAAATTGTTGATCTATCAGCATAAATGGAAGTGAAGCTTTCAGAGTTTCTGGCACTGGCAGGAGGTGCAAGAGGATGGAAAAATTATTTCCAGCATGTTTGCCCATTTTAGCAAAATGAAGGACCAAACAAATAGATGACAAGGTGTGGCTGGAGGTGGAGGAAGAAAGTAGCAACATACATATCAGTGGGGTTAATGGAAAATTAGGTCTTGCTTTTAGGACTTTTTCTCTATAATGGTTTGGGTTTTTTTTTTTTAGAGATATTGCAATAAATTAGTATATTAAATTCTCACTGGCACCAGTAAAGTACTATCATCATTCACATTCATTTCTGCAGTGTCATGCAGACCATGTGGATTCAAATGAGCTTAGCTTGTTCTTTGTTTTGTTGATTGTTGTAAATGATGGGTCAAACACAGTGTGCACTGCTACATGACTGGAAAATAACTTGTCAAGACCCATGTGAAACAAGAGGACTAAATGCCCTGAGGGCAAAATTTCAATCAACGTCTCCTTGTCCTTTCACAGCCGCAAATTAGATTCTGCCCATCCATGAGAGGGAAGTGTGACCCTGAACTGACTAGAGGATCAGGCACAGGGCTTTGACAGGTAGGAGCAGCATCCATGCAACTGCAGAATCTACAGCCCAGAATCAGAGGTTGGGCCTCTCAGCAGTCTCAAAGCTGTAGTAATGTTTGAATGACAGTTAGTTCCTAAAACATTGGTCCATTCTGATTCGGAGTAAGGTGATTAAAATTTGCAAGAGCTGGTAAAATCAGGAGTTTTAATAGAAATCATTAAAAACGTTTAAGCACTGCATTTGTTCCAATAGGTATCAGAGTATTTGTGGCTGACAGCATGTTTACCGTCACTTATGAGCTTGAAATGGTGAAATAAATAGAACATGCCAGATAGTTGTGGTTTTAAATCACACTGTGCAAAAAAGAATTTTTTTGCTAGTACAAGCTTTAAGAGAATCACAGAAATATTTTTTCCAAGTCACAAAAAAGAAAAGCACTGATATTCACATAATTCAATACAAAAGATAAAATCTGCCTGTATGTTTCCCAGTTATAATAAAAAAGAGACATATTGACAGCAAGTGTGGAAAATTGACAAGATTTATAATGCAGCCACAGGCAACACAAGACAGAAGCTTTACTAAATTATATAATGTCATAAGGAGCTAAATCAAACAGCAGCGTGTATCAAATGAGATTTATTGTCTGGTACTTCTCCAAAGGTAAAGATGCTGATAAAAATGATCATTGTATGACATGGAAAAAGAGGAACAGCACACTTCGTCTGTGCTGAAGGGGGTCATCGCTGAAGAATACCACTTGGGTATAGTTTCAGTGGTCAGAGGGCAAAGAAGGGTCAAAGATACAGTAACAAGGTCAGGGCAGAAGAAAAACAGATCAATGCTTTCATGCAGAAACATCTGTGGCTCTTTTTTGTAGAACTGATGAAGTACACAGATGTTTGTGTCAAAAGGGTTAGTTAATTTCCATAAAGGCTTACACCAAGTTTTACAAAAAAAAGTATCTTCAACTCCAAACATTTTGTTTATAAAATTTCCAACCAGTAGTGTAGGCCATTATCAGTTCTCTGTTGATAAGCCTGCTTTCATTTAAATCAAATGATTCCAGCTGGCTCTATGGGTTCTCTCATAAAAAGATAAAAAACAAACATAGTTATAACTAGCCAAAAGATTGCTTTGATTGTTTCCTAAATAACTGCTTAAAATACTTACAGCTTAACTTTAACTACACAATATATGACTCCATGAGTCTAAGAGTATCTGCTACCTTAGTGGCAGCTAATGGGAATCCTCATAAAGAACAAAGAATAGAGGCGTTACAGCTCTCGATTCACTCCACTTTATATCTTTAACTGCTTTACTTCAGTCTTAAGTGCAGGGCAACATTGCAGCCACATTTAAAAATGCTGATTACGATAAAGGTGAGCACTAATTGCCAATTTCCTTTGTTCGATGATCTCAGCAAGAATCACTAAACTAATCAGTAAACTGGAACAGAAACTTTATAATCCCCACAGGGGAATTCCTTTCTAACAGTTGTTCATGGTTATGGAACGTGTACAATTAAATTAAAGGTCTGAAAAATGAAAATTAAACTATGCTGAAAAAATATACATTTATAAGAAAGAGGAATTTCTCAAGTGGATGGTGACAGGAAGAAAATACCTCATTTGGCATCAGCGGAGCATTTACTTGTTCTTAGACAATAGCTTCCTCTCTACAACGAGTGAGTCTTCTGGTTGCATCAACCCTAAGTCCTTTAAATATGAACTCCTATAGATCTATAATACTGCCTCAGGATGATATCACATACAGTGAAGGACCAGAGCCTTGGCAGGAAAGAGAGTTAAGACTGATCCTTCAAACTGACAGGTTCTAGTCTAGTTTTATCCCAGGTATTTGCACTCCTTTACCATTTCCACCATCTCCACTATAATATACAGAGCACCAGGAGTCCTACTTCTCAACAAGGCCACCATTCACCTTTTTTTTATGTTAAGCAGACCACAAAATCGTTCTCCACCCCCTGACACATTCCATTCCGCCTTTGCATCCAAGCACTGCAGAGAAAAGGCATAGGAAAACTACCTAACAAAGGATTACCACTGAAATTTAAAGCACCCCCAACCAGGAGAAGCAGATGACTGCCCCTCCCTGAGCCTGGTTCTGCTAGAGATCTCTTCCTGCTAAAAGGGAGTTCTTCCTTCCCACAGTCACCAAGTGCTTGCTCATAGGGGATCGTCTGATTGCTGGGGTTTTCTCTTGAATACTGTAGGGTCTTTACCTTATAGTGTAAAGTTCCTTGAGGTGACTTTTGTTGTGAATTGGCCCTATATAAATAAAACTGAACTGATTCAAAACTATCCTTTAGACTTAACCAATAACTCATATGGCAAGAAAAATCCACATTAGATGTAATGTGATACAAAAAGCGCATCACAACATGATTCATTTAGTTAGAGTATGGCTCTTTGTGAAAAAAAAATCTTTTGATAATTTAAGACCTTTTAAAGGAGCCAGAAAAGCTGAAACATCCTCTCACAGTGAGGTAAAATCATCACTTTGAACCTGTACAGTAAAATCAGTCCCTTTTGTCTCTTGAGGGAAGGTAATGTCCAGCAGAGTAACCTGTGCACTTGTATAACTGGCAATATTTTCCTGAAGAAAACAAACAGCCAGTGTTTGCCCAGAGATAGGAGCAGCTGCTGCACACCTGCCTGTAGCTTGCCTCCTCTCCTCTCTGAAAAAGTGTAGGTCTTTTGTTGCAACAAACAGGCAGGTGATGGGTGCAGCTTTCAGCACCCATTTAATTACCATCATGTCCTTGACATATGAAATTCAATGAGACCAGCCCTTTTTTCTATAAATATCAAGAGAAATGCCTACCTTGCTGACCATACATGTTTAGCCAAAATGGATAATGCAATGTGGATGCATGTATGGTCTGTGAGAAGAGCATGATGTGCACTGCGTATGCGTGTGAATGAAAACACGCACAGCTTGTGTCACAGTGAAACCAGTCAGAGGATATTGCATAAAAGTGTGCCACCTTAAAAATTACATTAAGCTTTCTAACTACTCTGCAGAAACTGCTCCCCTGGGTGATTACATAGGCCTGTAGTTTATTGCAGGCATGAAAGAGAGCGAGACGTTCACATGAAAATTAACACCCATTTTTTTTTTAACATCTCAGATGACAATGTTAGTTTTACACCCTATATTCCACATGAAAGCACTGATAGCAACCTCTTGTTCCTGAAGTCCAAAAACAAATTTAAGAATTCCACAGAATGGCCTATATCAGCTCAAGCATTACATTTGACATACTGGCTGCACACTCTTCAACTATGAGGGACACTTTAAATATAGACTGCATGGGAGGACGGTGTTAGTGCAGTTGGGCTGTGGGATTGTGGATGGGATTATAATATTATGATATATGGCTGTATTCATCTGACTCTACTGTTCAGTGTTGCCATACCATGCATAACAACCGACACACAATGCAAGTATCACTTTCTGCTGTGTGGCACAGTGCTGGCATTGTGTTCATGCCATTACAGATACTTCTTGGAAAAAAAAAACCTTAAAAATCTCTCAGCTTCCAAAATGCTGCAATTTTGCTTCACACGTGAGCAGCTTTGAGTATTTGTCAGTTGCAATCTAGACTTCAGGTCCACTGTCTGCGTCTGAGACAGCCCAAACCCCCCCTCCCAAAAATAACACCTTTCCTTTCTGTGTTTCTCTACACATTGGTCTGCTTTATGAATAGTTATAACTTTAATTAATTTAATGGTTTTAAATAACACACCACAGTAAGTAAGAGAGAGTAAGAGATGAAGATAAAAACACAAAAACTGTCATCAGCTGTCTTAACACCAAGGGTAAGAAGCGTCTAAGGTAAGAAACCCAACTGAAATGTTATCCTCTGGATTAAAAGTAAAGACAGAAGCATTATTGTATTTCCCAAAACACTATTCCGACATTTAAAATTAGTTTGCAACTTCATCGTGCGCTCCGTTACCTCTCCGGTGACAGGAAAACCGATGATGACCCTTACCTTCCAGCAGCAGCAGCAGCAGCGCAGCGACGTTTCCCCGAGAGAAACCACAACTTGACCCCATATTCGCGAACCATAGGTGAAAGTTTCTGAATGAAAACACGGTCCCAAAAGTTCCTCTGGACAAATTTTAAAATTACAACAGTCACAGGGATAAAATATGCAGCGGTGGCTGTATAAACCGGTGCGCGTCCAGCGTCCAGATGAAGTCCTCAGTGTCCCATAGACGGGCTGCTGTGTGAGGCTACAGCGGCTGCTGCTGCTGCTGGGCTGACTCCGCCGGTCGAGGAGGGTGAGGAGGAGGAGGAGGAGGAGGAGGTTCACTGCTTCACTGCTCACTGCCCCGCTGCTTCCGCAGCGGCAGGCAGCGCAGCATCTACAGGAAATTTAAGAGCATAATTTAACAACGGGTCAGTCGTCTCATTAAGGCTCAGCGGGGGAGAATTATTAACAATTATCATTAGGCGCATAATGGCTCACTTTAAAGGCACAGGCGCTGCTTTAAAGAAGGGGCATCAGGTGTGCGCATTTTATTTTCAAATCATGCGCTTTAATTGGCATTAGGAAGAAATGAATTCGCTTTTTTTTTTAAACACACTTTTGAACACAATGTTCCAGTCAGTGGCAGGCACCAGGTGAACTCCTGCCAGTGGGAAAGCTGTTTTTTTACTGCAACCAAAAAAAAAAATCTTCCTGTGTACAGCTGATACTTTACAGTCATTTGCTGTGTTTGTTTGCACATAAATGAATGAAGTCTCAGAAGGAAATCGACCTTTCCCCTCAGGTCTGAGCGTGGGTCCGAGGCTGAGGAGCTGTATTAAAGTGTGTGTGAGTGAGATAGTGTGGAGTGATGCACTGCTGCAGCCTCGGGACAGGACACCAGTCACTCACTTGGCAGCTGCTTTCCAATCAATGTCTCCGCATGGAGCAAAAACACTCAGGCTCACTGGGCTGCAGAAGATTCTCAGAAGCTCCACCAACTTTCACCAACTGGGAGGGAACATATTAACAGCACTGTACTTACATTTTCACCTCCCCTCCTCCTCGGGCCATCAATCTTCTTGTATCAGCAGGACTTAGAAATGGTAGACCCTTAAATTCACGATTACATTTTAACACATCTAGACATCTCCTGTTTTTAAAGTGAAAATGAAATATGTTGAAAGTCCGTGTCAATTTAATATATAGATATAACCTAAAGTAACTTTTTCAGTTTTCTGGAATAACTTGAATATATTTACCTGTGGAATTGATGTTAACGTGCTTGTGATAAATGACCTGATGAACAGTGTTCTCAGATGGATGCTACTTGCCTGTATCAAGGGAGATTATGTGATATAAGAAGCCGAGCAGTCTGGTTGAGCACACTGTATCTGGGATAAAGTTTCCATATGACAGACTATAGGTATCTTGAGACATATGCTCAGTGAGAATCAATAAAGAGATGGGGATACGGTGGTGTGGACATGGTATCTGCAACCACAGTGGTTTCTGTGGGCGTTTCCTGGCAATGCTGCAGCGACAGTAACTTAAAAACACTGTAATGTGGCCTCACCAAAAATTCAGTCTAAAATATAATCCAAATACACTCTTATTTTGACCTCTTTGATCTTTATTAAAAGCAACTTGTTATATGTTATAGGTTATAACCTCCTCATAATGTTGTTTACTCTGAATGAGTCAGCCAAATGCTTCTATTAAAACACAAAGCTTTATCATGGCATGCAAAATAGAAAAGATATTTTTAGACTTTTGTGGTAAGTGTGTATTGATTTCATTTTCATCTTGTGACCAATCAGCAATGCATTTCCATTGTTGGCAGGGTAGTTTGGAAAAGCAATTAAGGATTTGAATCTTGTTCAGGAGGGCTTGATGCACCTACTGGGATTCAAATAACTTCTGCTCATAAGACAATGACCAAAACCGCTACACTATATAACACAATGTTATTACTGCAACTGAAGAGAGTGTAATAGGATTTCACTCAGGAAGAAGAGCATGATGGTTTTCATTTCATTAACTAGATGGTCATTTCATGATGTACACCACCTGACCTGATGCTGAGGGACACTGACCTGAGTGTGTTCAATAACAGCGCATATATCTATATATATAAATCACTCAACTTCACTGTTAATCATGCGTAAATATTCTGATGTGTGACTGAGACTGAACTCTAGTTCAGCAAGTAGCTTTGTGTGTTAAATATGTAAACGAGAATATATGTAATGACTTAGGGTCTTTGAGAGAGGCTCATCTGATGAAATGGATTTGTGTAATTTCCCTGATTTTTCTAATAAAATAAGTGCAAGGAGTGTCAGTCCCATTAATGACACCCCTCTGTGTGCATCTTGACCCCTATTATAGTACTGTGACTTGGACAGCAGATGGTATATACACACACAGACACACAAACACAAGAGGAGTGGCCATGGCAACAGACTCATAATGGTTAGCCTGGTGTGTAGTGGAATCACTTGGCCTAATTTGTTAAGTACCACCTCAGTATATTTAATTTAATCAGTCTATTCTGAGCACAAAACAAGTGTCATCAAATGAATCCTCAGCTGCCCACACTGACAGCTCATCAGACATGTTCTTTAGAAACAGGGCAATGGTTTAATGGGTTTCATGGACAAGCATTTTCACACTTTTCACACTGTGCTGCAGCTTGCTTTTTGATTAAAAAATGTATGTGGGTAGTTTGTGTCTCTGAAAAGTAAACTAAACTAATTAAGCCAAGAACAATAGGCCAGGTATTTTTTTAAACTCCCACAGATGTTCCTATAATCTATACTTTACTATGAATATTATTTTTTTAAAGGGAGCCATCATGATTATCCCTTTTTATTGCTCATGTACATTCACTGGCCACTTCATTAGATACACTTTGCTAGTACCAGTTTGGACCCCTTTTGCCTTAATTCAACATGGCATAGATTCGACAAGGTGCTGGAAACATTCCTCAAAGATTTTGGTCCATAATGACAAGATAGCGTCACACGGTTGCTGGAGATTTGTCAGCTCCACATCCATACTGCAAATCTCCAGTTTCACTACATCCCAAAGGTGCTCTATTGGATTGAGATCTGGTGACTGTGGAGGCCATTTGAGTACAGTGAACTCGTCATGTTCAAGAAACCATTTTGAGGTGATTTGAGCTTTGTGACATAGTGTGTTATCCTGCTGGAAGCAGCTGAGGAGGATGGGTGCACTGTGGTAATAGGTTGCTCAGGTAGCCTGTGGCATTTAGACAATGCTCAGTTGATACAAAGGGGCCCAAAGTGTGCCAAGAAAGTATTTCACACCATTACACCATAACCACCTCTGCCCTGAACCGCTGGACACAAGGCAGGATGGATCCATGCTTTCATGCTGTTTGCACCAAATTTGTGGCCTTGATTTCATTTTCTTAGCTGACAGGAGGGGCACCGAGTATGGTCTTCAGCTACCGTAGCCTATTTGCTTCAAGGTCCCACATGTAAGTTCAGAGATCTACATATCTTAGTTGTAACGAGTGGTTATTTGAGTTATTGTTGCCTTCCTATCATCTGGAAGCAGCCTGGCCCATTTCCACAGAGAGAACTGCCACTCACCGGATAATTTCTCTTTTTTCTTCTTCTTTTTCTTCAAATTTACTTAAATGTGAATCTCTAATTAGATATTTGTGTTAGCAGTATTAGTCAATATTCATGAAGTGGCTGATGAGAGTGTGTGCATTGTAACTTACTGTTATAATAGTGGTCACTCATTTTATATATAGCCAACATTTCAAATAATGAGGTCAATGCATGTGTAAGTAATCCCTGTACCAAAAATTCAGGCTCCAGATTGCTCTTAATACTCTGTTTCCAGTAGTTTTTTTCCCCATTATCGTCTCTGTGTGATGTTGATGAGAAGGGATATGCTTAATATGGTCATCTCAGGTACATAGCTCCGGCTATGGGTACATAAGCTCCACCCACTTGCTGTTAAAAAGTTCTGTATACAAGGGGAAGTCAATGAGAAGACAGTTTCTTAAAGGGAGGAGGAAAAGAAAGGTTGCACCAAGACACAGTATAACATAAATAAGGATTATAAGCTATTCTAGTGAAGTCAATGAATAAAAATATGAAGTTGGAAATTAGCTTAATAGGTCCCCTTTACATGTAAAAAAACACAATATGCTTTACAGAACTGGGACAGGTTCACCCTGTTTATATTTTGAGGAAGAATTTCTTCCTGTAGAGCAGGTAGGAAATGAGAACCCACAGTGCAGTTCCCCAAAGGCTTTGGAAGAGCCACTCCCAGTGGCTCTCCTGGTAGCGCATCTCCCAGCTGAAGGGGAAGTAGAAGCCCAGGAGAGAGTGGCCAACATACACAAAGATGGAGTTCATTCCTGTGGAGGAGAGGGAAATAGACAGTTATTGAATGGGATTTCTCATTTTTCAAGGATTTTTTCTCTACTTTCCATAAAAGCGGAATGACTGAAGATATTTGGAAAAGGCAAAGGCTAAAAACACAAGTTCTTTGGGAGCATGCTGGGCAAGCTTCCAAAAGCTTTCCAAATAAGCTTAAATTTTACATTAATCAGTTTAAACTCTTCTCTTGGAGCCTGGACAAGAATAAAATAAATAAATAAATTACTGAAACACATAACTGAGGACAGCAAGACCAAAACCTAGACTACAACCCCTACTAAGGAATCAAGTACTTTCAGGAGACTTTTACACATATATATATATATATATATATATATATATATATATGTCTCCTGAAAGTAATACACACACATAACTTAATTATATCAAATTTAAGACACCAAATACAATTTTCAACTTGTTCAATATTATAAATTATGCTCCAGTGTATCTGAGTTTTTTTATTTTAAATGAAGAACATACAGTATTATAATACAGCCTGGTGGTACATGAACAAACCGTACCTGGGTATATGAATGGCTGCCCACCCCACCAGCCTTTGATATCAATGACAAAGAACATGGCTCCCAGGAGCAGGAAAGAGAAACAGCCCATACACATGACATAGGAAAATGACCTGGAAAAACAGACAATCAGCAACTCAACACTTTACAACAACAGCAACATTTTACCCTGCACATTTGAGCATCACTAAAATGTTAGCAGAATGGTGAGAACAAGAGTGTAAACACACTTAGTCTATCAATCCTCTCCTGCAGATAACACCCAAAACCAATCCTACAAACTGTAGGGCAGTTTGCTCGGCTGGTCTATAGCATCAGCATGCGGATCCTTGGCATGTGCCTCATGGAGCTGTGCCAGCCAGTCATGTCTCTGTCTGTTCCTAAGTGCAAGAATGTTTGATGAAATATTATCTAATGTAAAATGGTGGCTAATAAAGCTTCTCTGCATTTATTCTTTCTTTTTAATCTCGCTGAAGTAGAGCCAAAAAAGGACTCTTAGCTTGGAGTTAATTACTTCGAGACATCTAGGCAGGGACTTGTACTCAGGAGCTCAATAACCTGTGCATGATGAACTGCCTGTAAAAGCCAGGCAGGTAATGGCAAGTGATGCCCCCTGTGGAACATCATGAGGAATTTGCTTACACATCACAGATGAAATGGCGTTCTTCCTGCTACAACATTTAAATGATTCACATCATATTAAGAGGAATGTGGGAGTGGAAACAAATGCACAGGTTATGAAGTAATGTATGTGTGAGGTAGTAATTGTGCCATATTTCATGTAAAATCATTACAAACATTTACCAAAGTGCTATTCCTTGTTTTTCTAAAAAGGCTTCTAATAGTTTGGGAGCAGTTAGACTGCTCTGTGGTTATACAGTTACATTTCCCAGAGCCTGATCTCTTTCCATCACACAGAGCTGGTAAAATGTGTAGTGAGTGCTTCTGGGGAGGATAAAGCATTCTTTATTTCGCTGGCCGTAAGGAAGAGTGATCATGGGAGGATGTATAATGGCTCCACCTCACACTCCCAACAGCCTGGGTGATTATTTACAGTTGTAGCTGTCGTTAGAGGTAAGTAAACGCATGTTTTAGCAGCCTTGATTTGTGTCTGTTGGAAAACCCATCCTTTCTTTTGTGAGGAAAAGTGGCTGGATTTAGAGGGTCAGGAAGCACTTACCAAAGGTTTTTATTGACAGGTATAAATCCTCCATCTCGTGTGCACTTAGAAAGGATGGCTGCAGAGATTCCCTGAGGGTGGAAATGAAACAGATTTCAAATCGATGGAGGGTGATAAAGCAATCCGTATTGGGCTTCTAAAATGTGAGGCAACAGAATCAAACGAGTCCAGCAGATCCCCCGACTATCTGAGAATCAGGTGGACAAGGTCCATCAACTCATACACACACAATGTTGGACTGCAAACATGCCACTTTGATCATCCCCACCAAAACAATGACCTGAAAGACATGACTACAATAACACACTATGTTGTTTTCTTCATCACAAGGTACCTTCCAAGTCACACCACACTCAGGCCTAACTGATTTCAAGGTCCTGTTTACTTGTGATGATCTGATGAAGTCTGCATCAGTAACAGCTTCTCATCTGTTAACCTCTACATATGATTTAGATACATGACAAAACATTTTGTGCTCTATATAGAATCCCAGGCCAGGGGATCAGAATCCAAACATGCTCGTTAGGTGAATATCCATCATGTGTATAGATGACAGAATCGATGATGTGGAAATAGCCTAGCTGGGGCTGGATTGAGTCTCCAGGCTATCCAGGCAGCAGGATGTGGGATGGGGCTGGTATGTGGGGCAATCGCTCAATTTCAATCTCTCACTTCTGGAGCCTGATCGTTGGACTTTAATTAACAGGGGCTGTTGTTTATTATGAGGAAGATGCATGGCTGCCCCTGAATATCAGTCTGCCACAGTAATCACAAAACAGTGAACTGTGGCTTGTTGTTTACTGTATTAACACTTTTTGGCTCTCCTGCGCTTAACACCAAGACTGTGGCTGGATGCATTCAGCAATAAGTTTTCTCCTCCACTGAGGAAACCTGCTAATGTCAAGAGCACATGTCTGAAACAAGAGGCCGCTCAGCTCTGCTTCCTGCCTCCATCTTTGAAATGAAATCATATTAGAAAAGTCAATATCAAGAGCAGGCCGATCGCTAAAACTAATTTTGCTTTCTGTGTTGGTAATAAACACAACCAAAATTAGACTTAACCACTGAGATTAAAGAAATCAAATCAAATATACAGTTGCCAAAATCGTGGAACAATTATATGCTGTGTTCATTCTTTATTTTTGGTCTGTGACGGTTCCTAAAATCAATAAAAGCGGTCTGCTCTCACTGTCAGCCAATGCAATGTGAGAAAATCTATTTTATTGCAAATTTCTATTTCAGTTAAGCAGGATTTAAGTCCCTGTATTGATCTGCTACTAAGTACTGCAGAATCCAGACTATCTCACCTCCAACATCACACTCTTAAGTAGCATCCACAGCATATATCAGTTGGTAAACCATGAGATACAGTGAAAAAACACAAAAGCCTAATGTTTATGTATGATAGCAAGCACTACTTCATCACTTTGTGCTTCTGGGAGAAACCAAATGGATCTAATTTATGTCACCTCCCTCCAGCCACTCACTGCACAATGATAGTCAATAAGATTCAACGCCTGAAGACATAATGGAGGTTTGTCGTTTAAGAATTGAGGTTAATGACATTAAATTCTCACAACAGAATTTCAATTGATTCTCACATATATGCGAAGGACTTTGTCATTGGACTTCTTACATGTGAGACTTTTTTCCTTCTTTGTGTCTTTTTGGAAAATATGGGCTGGGTGGAAAAACAATGCTGTTGCGGACCTTCAAATGCCACTGAGATATTATAATGGATAAACTGGATTACAAAAATAAATGTATTTGACTTGAAAAACCTTATGACAGGACATCTAGAGAGCTGATAAGGCCATATAAATGAAATGAATTATTTCCTTAATTTAAGAAATTTAAATGTGGTTTCAGCACGAGTCAAATAAATAAACTTTATAAAATTACACTATGAAGGAACCTGAAACCCAAAGCTGCACAAAAGGCACTAAAATATACAAGAACTACATAACTTAATACAAGTCTATCCCTGCTTCTGTGGTTTTTTAATCCCCAACTGAGTCTACACTTTTTCCATCCAGCACAGTTTGATTTCAAAGACTGGGTGATGCAGCCAGCTCCTTCAGCTCCATCATCGCTTCAGGTCAGAGGACTGCCAGTTCAGGATGTCAGCCTCCACAGCATGCAGGCTCCTACTAACCCCGTTTCACAAATGAGCTACGTCTCTGTACCATCGCACCATGAACATAAAAACAATGGATGGCACAGTTATGCAGAGACTAGCCTTTCTACATGTCAGTCTGTCAGTCTTGTTAGAGCAGACTAGCAGCCTCCTGTCACAGGTTTAGAAATGCAAAACAAGCCATCTCCTCTAACACTTGGCTTTTCCCTGGGGGACACATTCCAACTCTAAATGAAATGGAGGCCAGCTTGGCTCTTTTTGTGTTTTGAGACCACCCAGAATGAGCATAAATCTAAAACAAATAAGAGCTTTTTAGGCAGATTTTACTTCTGAATGGTTTAAGCACTGCTTTATCAAAACTGTCATGTGTTTGGTCTGCTTGTTGTGACCTTGCTTGCAGCTTCCTAAATTGATCATGCTCTTAGACCCTTTTATAGTTGCCGTAGACTGTAAGTAATATGCATAACTCTTCCAATCCAAAACCACATGTAAAGCACGAAGAGGCAATGAGAGACAGTGCATATCCCCCTGAGGCGTTGGATATCCATGTCTGCCCGGAAACACAGCCACACATGGATGTTGTTTAATTGTACTAAGATCACACACATGTCCTTTGCTACATCCTGCTAATGAATAGCTTCAGCAGCTATGGTATGACCAATACCCGAGTGGCTGGAAAACACATTGCACAATTTACCTGCAAGGTGAAGTAAAATATCAAGACCATAAAAGTGCTTAGCTCTAAGTGACTCATAGAAGCAGAACAGTTATTGGGTGTCTTGGTTTTAAATTAACAATTGACTCTTATATTTATTTCCTACAGCAGCTGTGTTTAAAACCTCCACACAGTGTAACGTACCAGGATGACAGTCCACACAAGGAATTGACTGAGGATGTGGATATTCATCTTTTTGTAGAAAATGATAATTTTCCCCGCCTGTGAAAATAAAACAGAAATAAATACAGATCCCACAAATCATTCGCTTATCCATTTAAGAAGAAATAAGGCATAAACACCAATCTCCAGTGTGTCCATGTATTTGCCCTTGGGTAACCAAATAGGCCTGGGATGTGGCTGTTGATGCCACGTCCCTGACATGGCGGTCACATTTCTCCTATCCCGACGAGCCAGATGTGGGGTGTTAGTCATCTTCACCCTCTGATTAATTTGGTGATGATGAATATGTTTCAGCTGAGGACATTAGCATGAACCAGCACAGAGGAGGGCAACGGACACCTGGTGTGTCGTCTAAGACTTGCTGAATGAAGGGCTCAGAGCTAACCGCCCACCGGGAATTGAGCAATGTGGTTGCTTTTGCATGTTCACTTCCCACAGCCCAAATGGTTATAAGTGACACTGTCACCATCTGAGACTCAGGTCTAAAGAACAAAAAGCTCTTTCCTACTTTCTAACAACCTTTTGTCAACAAAGGGAGGCAGCTGTGCATATACAGTAAGACAGGAAAATATCTTTAAAAATAACTTTTATCTTAACTGTAGTCTCACTGTAAGCCTAAAATATATATTTTCATGACCATATGAGCATTGAAAAGTACCCCTAAATATGTGTGTAATGCAGTTACGGTATGGCAATTTAAAACTTTCGGTGTAATCGCAAATGTGAATGACAAATTGAGTATTTTAAAGTCACATCTACACAAGGCTCTGATCCTTTTTTCTCTTAATAGTATAGCTATTTTAAATCTGTTTTTGGTTTTTGACAGGAAAGCCTCGAATTGTGGGTCTATTTGAATAAGAGAAGCTGCTGCTCTAAGCCAATCAGGGGCCAGGATAGTGACAACATGAGAAATGGTTTACTCAAATCTAGGTATTACAGTATGTTTTCTCTTACTTTCAGTGTTTTCAAAACCTGCAGACTCTGAACTATATGATTGCTGCTGAGGGTCAAGAACAGTGGGGGTCAACGAAATATTGCTTGCTCAAAGTAATGAGCAAAGGCATTTCTAAGGCAAAAAACTAACATTATTTCTGCAAATGTGTTCCAGGTCACTTGATGGCAACTCGTTACTTGACATTTTCACTGGAACTAGTATGCACTAACAAGGTAGTCTAAGTTGGTCATAGGGTGGTAGAGTGGTCAGCACTGATACCTCACAGCAAGAAGGTCCTGGGTTTAAAACCACCAACTAGTTGGGGGCTTTCTGTGTGGTGTTTGGATGTTCTTCTTGCCTGTGGCTTCCTCCCACAGTCCAAAGACATGTCGCCAGCCTGACAGCTGGGATAGGCTCCAGCCCCCATATGACCCTGTACTGAACAAGTGGTTACGAAAATGGGTGGAAGGATTCCTTCTATGAAAACCGTGAAGTCTGTGATTTATAAATTAAAAGCACATATATACAACACTGTTTCTGAAAAAGATGGTATGCTGTGCAGAATGTAAATAGCAATCTAGGAAAAATGTTGCTTAATGTAAAATGGCCCTCAAGTGGCTGTGTATTAGAAACAGGCAACCACCACAAGTCCCTAATGAGTGAAAAATCATTGCATGGGATAAGGAACACTTTCAAAAACATCTGTACCTGAACATAGTTTGTTACTGTAGCCACTGATGCAAGTTAAAACTTTACCATGGAAAAACACACAGAATCAAGATCTAGAAACACTAGAGTCACAGCTTATTTAAGATGGACTGTGGTTTGAGGAATCAAAAGAATGTTTTGATCATTTTTTGTAAATCAATTACACTGTGCCGTCCACACTAAAGAGGACAGGGATCATTTGGCTTGTTATCTTTGCACAGTTCAAACAGTGGCAACCATGATGCTGTTTGGCATGGGTAACTAAAGCTAAATTAATGTTAAATAGATAAGGTTTTTGGAGCAAAACATGCGGCTATCCAGATGACAGCTTCTTCATTGAAGACCTTGCTTATTTCAGCAAGATGTCAAAATACATTCAACCCAACACACATTTCAACAGCATGGCTTTGAAACCATCCCAATCTTTTTCAAAGATGCTGCTGCATCAAAGTCAAAATGAACATATATTTTTTTTTAAAAGTAATAAACTCATCATCATACATATTTATTTAAACCTTTTACAAAGGATCCTAACATTATTTTTTTTTTTGGAAACAGGATGTACCACTTATTGTCATGCAATCATACAGCAGAAACCCGCATCTCACCTGCATCCCCAGAAATCCAATGACAATGGAGTTGATGGTACCCAGAATCCCCTCTGGGTCAAAGGGCTGTGTGGTGTGATACATTTCCTGGAAAAAGCAAAACCAAGACAACCATCCAATTTATAAATCCACTTACACTGCTTTGTATCAGAAACATTATATAATAGCATATGAAGAAGATACTCACTTTGCATGTAGGGTATCTGTACATGTTATCACCAAACATCCATCTATCGATGTACCCTGCTGCACCCCCAGTGCAGTTTGGGTAAAGCCCATTATCACCAATTCCACCAGCTCCTAGATACCCTCTGAAACAAAACAACTGCATCATTATTTCAACTATTATTAAGAGGATAAGAATAAAAATATAAAACAATGTTTAAGTATATTAATATACAATATACAGATTTAGCAGAGGAAGCTCAGTGCCAAATACCAAAGACCATCACTTGTTTATAAACTCTGAATAACCACTGCATCTCAAGATTAGTTCACCACACATCCAAATATTCCAGCTAAAAAATGAAAAAATATCAATCAGATGAAAAAACACTGAAGGTCTTTGAAATAAGTGCTACTACTTAAACCCACAGTATTCTAAACCTGATGTCATGCAGGGTCACAGAGATAGAAAAAAACACACACACACAAAAAGCAGAAGACACAGAGCGAGGAAGATGGATCCTCTGCCTCCGCTCCTCTTATTGCACATGACAGACTGAGATTGGCTAATTACGCCCTCTGAAGCATCCACCACAGGCCCATAAATCACGACGGTTCATAACACCTGCAACACAAGGTGCACACTAACACTGTTGCAGCCCCAACTGGAGATTATCTCAGCATGGAGAGAGGGAAGACATTTATGCTTTTATCATAAGTGTACAATGCATTATTAAGTAGGCTGGACTCACAGTTATATGACAGTGGGAGCTGTGTCTGGACTTACGTGGGGCAGTTGGGTACAGGCATGAGGAAAGTTATGCACAGCCACAAAGTCTCCAGCAGGATGATAATCAGCCACTGTGGCCAGTAAAGGAGAACATCCTGTATGGGGTTCCACCAGTGATACTGCATCATATATATAAAAAGCACATAATTCTGTTATTAGTTACAAAACTGCTCTTCTTGGTATTTTTGGACATTAAAATAAATTCTGGGGCATATTCATCCATTTATTCCAGCATTAAGAAACACACAACATGAAGTCCTCATAAAAAAATTCACCTTTAGAGATAACAGTTTTAATCTGAATGTAATTTTTTTTTCTAATATTTTACAGACTGGATTGATTTTGTTGAACCTTTCATCCAGCAGTTTCATAAGGTCAAAAAAACTTCCATCATATACTTTGCTACTTGGCGTTAACATTAAACTTAAAAAAGTCATAGACTCTTCGTTTTGTGCTGTTTCAGGTTGGACTCCTTTAATGTTTTTTTTTTTTCTTCTCTTGTGTGTAATGGCTGAAATAACTGAACTTGACAGAACTGCTCACCGCATTCAGTGGGATTTCTTTCTGGCCCCAGAAAGTCTGCAGGAGAGACAGAACAAAGTAGGTGAAGCCCAGACGCTGCAGCACTCCTGGGATCCTCAGCCAGGACCAGGACACTAAAGCACAGTTAAGAACACACAGCATGAACACTCACAACAGCACTGCGGCACTGATTTAAAGAACATATAAATTCATAATTCACACAGAGCTCAGATATAAAACTATTTTTGCAGATGTGAACAATCAGGAATCTTCTCAATTATCCCAGTGCCACTGCTTCTACAACTGCTTTGTAAAGGAAGGTGATGGACAGCGTGAGGACCAGAGACATGGTGTCAGCCTTCAGGATATGAACATGTCAGGAATATTGGGAACTAATCAAACATTCCCAGTTATCTCTTGGTCTCTCCAAGTTGGGAAGGATAGGACTGGCTGCAAGTTGAGAGATTGATGGTAATCTACACATTAGTTAATTGAAAACCTCTTTGCCACACAAAGTGCCGTAAAAACAATATGATCCCAATCATTGATCCGGACAAATCAAATAAGAGGCGGAAATCTCTCCCTTCACAAGAAAAGAGGAAGCTCTTACTAATGACACTTTAGTTAAAGATACAGGTTACACCCCCACAGAGACAATTAACTGTTTCTGTCACCTGATAAAATTGTAATTTCCTATATGAAAAGAAACAGAAAAAAGTTTATGTTTTATATAATGTATGTTTTAAAGGTCTTGCCTATGGAAGCAACCCCTTTCACATTACACAATTAATTATGAATCACATAAACATTCTGATGTATTAGAAAAGCACAAAACAGGAAACTTGTGTCACCTAGTATGAGACAGTAAGTCTTAAAAGACTTACATTTACTATTGTGGGAAATGGGGAATTCTTTTAAGTTTTATCCATGAATTTTCTGTGTAGGTTAATTACAGTTTTAAAGTAAACTGCACCAAACATTTGATCTATTTATGCAGTTTTTCAGGGTATTTTTGTGGGTGTAACTGACACCCTTTTTATGATGTTCAGTATAATTTAAGTGAAATCTCTGCTGTCTACTTCCAATCTATGAGCACTTTCAGTGATAGATGGACAATGTTAATATATGTTGGTAGTCAGCAAAACTGAAAAAGCCACTAAAAAAGAAGGGCAAACAAGTAAGCCAAAAATGTTTCAATATGACTGGCTTCTTGCGTTCAAATGTCCTGAAATGGCAAATCATCAGCGGGGCTCTGAATCAGACTTTCTGACCTCAACTTCATCATCAGCGATCAAAACAGAAATTCTGCTCTGAGATGAAATTAAAAAAGCATACAGTCACTTTCAGCGAATCATATTCTGCATGTTCAAAGGTCTGATTCTCTGGAATTAAAAAGTTTAATTTATAGCCATAACTTAAGCTTCACTGATGCTATATTATATTTTCAAGTAAGAAGTGACAAATACAAAATAACTGTAAAGGTATTATATTAATACCTTTTCAACGTATTAATATAAAACTGTCAGAATTATTTAGACATCTAGAATAATTTATTTGAAATGACTCATATTTGATGTCAAAGGTTAAAACCTTCTTTTCTCTCATCTGACATTGAAAAGGCTTTAACATATTGAGCTGGAGTGACTCCATTCTCTTATTAGATCAAACCCTGGGACTGAGCTGCAGAGGATGTCCTTGGAGACAGAGGGCAAAACTGCAGTTTATGGTTAAACTCAGTGGGCTGTTTTGACCAGCTCCAGCAGCAAAGTCTACAGCAGCTGCATGAAGCTGAAGGCTGTAACACTATCTGTTTGAAATTGTCCATTACCACAGCGATTGTTTTTGCTCAGTCTGCTTCTGTTAAACGTCCCCTGGTGCTGGATTTTGAGACTGCACACAACAACAATATTTTTGTTAACCCAGTTAAGCAGACATCCACCCAGGAAAGTCCATTAGCATCCCAGATAGCTAATGTGTGAAGGGCGCCCTTTGTGTCCCAGGTGGACAGGGGATTTTCAGCATTATTCCTCTCCTTTAACCCAGACCCAGCCCTGAAGTTTTGGCTTTTATCATAATTTGAGAGATCAACCCATTTAACATCTTTGTCACAGACCATCAAACAAAGAAATTCAAAGTACTGCTAGAAAAAGTACCTATCACATTTGAGAAGCTAGAGTCATGATTTTATTTTAACCTAAAAAATAAATATAATGGCTAATTGTTGCAGTGATGAGTGAAATATCTAGTTGCAGAATCCGTTTATGTCTATATCTATTTTCATTCATTAATTTTACTCATCATCAGGTGCATTACTACACAGAAATCCACCTCATCTGATCTCCACTTGTGCTATTAATTTGCATTATTGTAAGCAATAAATAATTATTAATAAGAAATAAATATTAATTACATGTGCTAGAGTCTGTGTAATGCAATCTGCCTATTCTAGAGCAAACAAAAAGTACAGACCAGCACATCTATATAGAGTTGTATTGTTCAACTGACGGTCATAGTAGATAATGTGCACCTACGTGGTCCATCTCTGGGAGAGTAGTTGAGAAAGCAGAAGCCAAGCATCAAGAGGACAACTGTTCTCCAGGTAATTTTTTGAAGCAGCTGCAGGCGACTAACTCCTCTCTTCTGCATGGAATTGAAAGCCAAAACCACTGATGTCCCAATTATAAACACAAACCTGGAAGACACGACAACATTACTGAAACATGCACATTAACTGCATTTTAATATGCATTACATACTAGTAAATGACTGGAAATATCCAACAGTCCTCTTGTACCAAGCTTACCATGGCATGACAAGATCAGCCACTGTTAGACCTGCAAAAAAATCAGAAGCATAATGTAAATTAATATCAGTAGACCCACACATACTTGATACCATTTAAAAAAGTTCATAGTTCTTGGCCTTTTCCTCGCATAAAGACAACAAGATGAATTAAGAACAATGTTCCTTCCTTAAAGTGCTGCTTCTGTCATTAACTTTCCATTTTGAAAAAGTGTGATTAATAAATATTTACACTCCTGTGACAGCAGCAGTCCTGCAGCCAAGTGAAGATTAATCAATTCACCTCTAAAATCAATACATCTGTGTATATGTGGCAAAAAGGCTATTACAAAGTTTAAATTGAGAACACCCGTAAACACTGACATGAGGTTTGGCCAAAAAAAAGATTAGGTGACATATTTGCTTTTATTAAAGAATATTTTCTGATCTGGAAATAGGGTACCAAAAAACAAAAGTGCTTCAACCAGAAGTGCATTGTTCAAAGAAACCTCAATACTGGCCATCATCACAGGTGTATTTATTCCCTGCCTTCTCATCTTCTTCCAGCTGTCATTTAAACACTCATCACTCCTCCTCCTCTTCTCCTCCCTGGCTGTTAATAACAATAAACATCTATGGATCATGTTTTTGATTTGGCTTGTATGAGTAATGGCACCCTGCATTTTTCATAACTACATTTATCATAATTAGTGACAACAGGTCAGAAAATACTGCAGGCGAACACTGCGTATCAGGTGCTGTGCAAGGAGCAAGGTGCAGGTTATAATGTACGAGCAACTCTTATTTTGCTTTATTTTGCAAATCCCTATATATATTGTACTTTACTTAACCATTCCAAGGTGCATGTTGAAAGAACCAATAGCCTCCTCCACCATAGTTCACAAACACCATCACTGTCAGGGCAAACCTAGCGGGCACACAGTAAAGAATAAAAAAGAAAACATATGTAGAATTAGAAAACGGTCAATAAAAATATATTCTAAAAACATGAAATGCATTCTAATACCTTTGGATTTTGACCAATTCAACTGTAATACTTCAGTTATGATAAAATATTAACTTCTGAATTAAAGTTAAGAGAACAGAGGAGGGGCTTTTTATTCTGTCACACTCCAAATGCAAGGTAATGCAATCTAAGCATTATGAATCACTCAGGAAATGAACGCTTGTCCTCTGGATCTCCTCAAGCAGGAGTGCTGACTAAAGCCTTTGCATCTAATATATGATACACTTTATACTGGCCGAGGCTGCTGAAACATAGCACACGTGATGGAGTACTTCACTGGATCAGACACTGGAGGGAAAAAAGGTGTCTGCGTTGCATGTCAGAAAATGGGCGGCGGGCCATTACACAACACAAACTTGCAGGGTAATGTAATGCTCTGAGCCAGACTGAATCGTTTCACCATCTACAATACATGAATTTATGCCTTCATGTATGGAAATGTAATCAACAAGATGGGAAAAATCATCAGAAATCATAAGGGGGTCTTTAAGAGCCATAACAAGATAAGGACAACCTCTAAGAAAGCGTCTGTCTGATAAGGTGCACTATATCTACCTCTGCCTCCTCTTGTTTTTCTGCCTAGATTCAATTAAGAGCTGCACCAAAACCATTACTGCTCTTTTAGCCACAACCTGCTGATACAAGATTTTAATCGGTCACTATCATCTCAAAAGGGCTATTAAAGCAGAGTAAACCCTGCTGCATGTGTCCATGTGCTCTTTCTCCCTCACACACAGGCAGGCTATCATGTAAATTTTGACAGAACATATCCATTAGTTGTCATGGCAACAAAGACAAAGGTTAAATCACTAGCCAGATGAGACCCTGTGAAAATCACTGCAATATCCCAGATTATTGGCCATCTTTTTAATTAAAATACCCTGCCGTCTGATTGGGAATGAGACCTCCATTACATTACAAATGCCACACATCTGTGACAATAGAGGCTGCTAATTATGATGAGTGCTTAATTAATATGACGTACACTGCTTTGTTTTGTATTGCATCAAAGTTAATAATATCCAGGTTGAAGCACAGCAGCCTTTTTCTTGGTTCCTAATCAAGTTTAAGTTTTTAATATATCCCCATGAAGCTCTGCAGTGAACATTTGCCACATCAGTAATAGACCTAATTCATTTCTGGGAATCAGTAGTGATGATTTATAGCTAACAGATTATAGAGAGGTTTGTCTTTCTTGCAGCACTGACAGCTGGTTATGACTCACTGATAGACACTTATGGACTTCTTTGATTTGAATCACTGTACATGCATTACCAATTAAGAGTATCAGCTTAGTACTTTCCCCCCTTTGCTAATGGATAGCTGCAGTCTATCGCAGCACAGTATTGAGTTACCCACTGTGCTGGCCATATCAAGTACATGGACACCCAATCTAGTCATAATAAATTACAACTTGAGTTGAAATGCCAAGGTTCTTTTTTGTGGCCAAACATCAGAGCATATCTGAAACCCAATATGGAGGAAAACTTGGATCTCAGTCAAAATAAGGCACAGAATGAGTCAGCCACCTGGTGTTAAAATCAACTCACAATTCTTAGTTTTGCTGTAATAGTTGTTTTGTCAGTTGTATGCTGCTGCTAACTACTTACAGTGCGCTTTTCGAGAGTGAGGAAACTGGCAAAAGGCTTTTAGCAGTGCGACACAAGATTAAAATCCAAATCCTTTTAGAAAAATTAACGTGCAGCCATACTGCACAGCTCTCTGTATATCATGTCAGGGGAGTCTGAGCAATGATCAGAAAAACCTTTCAGCT
Organism: Etroplus canarensis; assembly: GCA_015106775.1. Taxonomy (NCBI): domain Eukaryota; kingdom Metazoa; phylum Chordata; class Actinopteri; order Cichliformes; family Cichlidae; genus Etroplus; species Etroplus canarensis. The sequence goes on along the minus strand of VUQH01037647.1, from coordinate 2,102 downwards.
GAGAAGAAAAGCCGTTTGCCTTCAGAAATGTCTCAGCATTTATGGCAGATGACTGATGTGTCTGTTCTCTGTAGAAAGTTGTTACTTATCAGGGGTATGGATCATAAGTCATGGGCCTGAGGAGGCACACGCAGCGTTGATCTTGAGAGCTGAGTCACAGTTTGATTAACTGTGTTGCCAGGTAGAATGTTTTCCAGTATTAGCAATCAGGATGTATGTACCTGTAACTCCAGAGTGACATTTCAGCTAACAAGAATGAGCAGGAAGTGTAAATGAAATGAAATAAAACAAATGTATCCTTTCCTTGAACTTTTGCAGATTCTGAAATCGTACTCATCCATTTCAGCTCCCAAACTAAATAAAAGTATGAGTCCAGCACATATGCTTGGTGACTTTCAGCTGGCTCCTCATCCAAAAGGAAGCCACAGATGGAGAAGATGCCAATTGTCTGCTGGATGCTGCCTGTGTGCTGCTGGATTTCCTCTCGCTCTTCAGTTTGGCAGGAAATCTATGGCTGTGTGGATGTGTGCTGATATGTTGACTGTATTATTACATCAATTATTTGGCAAGGGGGAGGTCAAAGCCACACCAGCATCCTGTTTCCAGAGAGGCGTGCTTTGTGTCTACCCCTAGGCCACAATTAAGGCGAGCAGGGAGCCCAGATTCAATCACATGCATCACTCCTGTCCAACAGAAACACACTGTTCCAAGCCCGTCACACAGTGCTATCAGAAACCATGCCCAAAGCTATACCGCCTGATAACAAAAGCTTGAAGGAACATGTGGCCAGACTGTGACCCCAGTAATTATTCATTATGTCGGGCCTGTAGATCTTCATCATGCCTTAACTCCTCTAAAAAGAATTAGCTTGTGGACGAGCTCCATGTGGTGATAGACGGATAAACACAATGGTTGTTGATGGCGTACATACCCTCGGAAAGTATCCAGGGAGAGCAAACGTGTTGGTTTAGCTTTAATGGCATTGTGCGCAGTTTCACTACACTGTGCTTCATCCTGTAGAAACAGCAGCAGAGAGACAAAGTAATGTCAACAGTCACTTGGACAAAACACCAGTGTGGATTATATAAGGTTATTTGACAAGCAGCAGTGTTTTCAACTCACTATAAGTGGCTACTGTTTAGGGTTAAGGTCACTTTAAGGCACAGTTGAGTGCAAATTTAAAATTTATGTATATTCTCTGTTGGTTATGGTTCACTTTATCCAAATAAGTTGTTTTGGTGTATTTTGGAAGTGAGCTGTCCCTGGAGGCTATCTGACAGCAGCAAAAACATTTCATATAGTTAACGATACAAATGTTACAGCTCTTACAGACAAAAAGCAACACTGTCTTCTGTGTTTAAGTCTTCAGAAGCTAAATGCTCAGCTATGATCAACAGCCATTTTCTAAGTCTGTGTCTTTTTTGTTGGTCTGTTAATTTGAGATAGATTAGATATGGTTAAAGATGCTTTGACTGAAATAAAATGTGATGTGACCAATACTGGACCAAAACAACCAGCTTAAAGACACCAAATGGCTCAGTGTTCTTGTCTCATGCCTCATCTCTCACAGACAAAGTGACAAACAGCTGACAACCTCTGCTATTATTGCATTAAATTCAAAAGGACTCAATTTGTGGCACTTGTAGGTGGAATAAAAAGATGAATATGAGAATAAAGATTAGAGTTTCATCTTTCACATCCTGGTATTTCTTCTTCTTCTTCTTTCAGCTGCTCCCGTTAGGGGTCACCACAGCGGATCATCTGCCTCCATCTCACCCTATCCCTTGCATCCTCTTCCCTCACACCAACCCTCTGCATGTCCTCCTTCACTACATCCATGAATCTTCTCTGTGGTCTTCCTCTTCTCCTCCTGCCTGGCAGCACCATCTTCAACATCCTTTGTCCAATATATCCACTATCCCTCCTCTGAACATGTCCAAACCATCTCAGCCTTGCCTCTCTGACTTTGTCTCCAAACTTCTCAACATGAGCTGTCCCTCTGATGTATTCATTTCTAATCCTGTCCATCCTGGTCACTCCCAGGGAAAATCTCAACATCTGCAATTCTGCCACCTCCAGCTCTGCTTCCTGTCGTTTTGTCA
>VUQH01037646.1:0-15081 GCA_015106775.1 Etroplus canarensis | reverse complement strand
CAGTTACAAGACTGGTATGACACCTCGCATCGTGAAAGTCATAAACAATTTTTTACCTGTAATGTGAATTTGTAACATTTTTTTCTGTTTCCAAAACAATTCTTGGCATTTCGTGTCTTTAATGTAATCATTCTGCAATAGCTTGGAACAAAGTGAAGAGAGTCATAAATGCATCATAACAGTTTCTCTTTATCTGTTTTGTAACAAATGAGCTCCAGAGGCAACTCTACATGGAATCCTTATGAATATCATTTTGTTTTGATTCATGGGGAACTTGGCTTTATTTAACCAGGAAAAATCGACTTGAGATTAAAAATCTATTTTGAAATTGTGTCCTGTTCAAGACAGACAACGGGTCAGTCAGTGGTCATTGGATAGACATGTAACATACATGAATACATGCAGCAAAAATATATAAAATAACTATTCCAATAAACAAGTGATGGAGAGTAAAGTACAAAAACAACCGAAATGTATAAACTTCAGCATTAATAAAGCCTAAAATTTCAGTAAATGTCAAAAAAACAGGAATAGTAATATTCAGGCCAAACATTTACAGCCTAAAGTAATGCAGCCTGCAGGTCATTGAAAATGCCTTCAATCCATTTAGTGGGACCAGCTCCTTGAGTCTAAGCTGATTTTGCTGCTGATTCCAGGAGGAGGGAGCTGCAAATGTAAATGCTCTTAAACCAAATTCGGTGAACTTTCGGGACAGGCAGAAGAAATGAGTCCTGGGACCAAAGACAACAACCTCCTGTTCTTTGTTGATGAACATAAGTCATTAAGTAAGATGGGATCAAAGCAAGAATAGCCTTATAAATAAGAATGTACCAGTGGTCCGGTCTCAGAAATTACAAAATAGAGACCATCTGCTCTAAGCATACAATGTGCAGTAGTGATTAAGAGCTTTAAAGTCTGTAATAAATCTCAGTATTCCTGACAGTATCCAGCACTGTGAAGCATTGTGAACACACAGATAAGTAACATCACCGTAATCTGACAGTGACATAAAAGTGGAAGCAACAAGTCTCTTTCTTGGCTCAAAGGACAGACAGGACTTAAATGAGTGCTTTTTCAAGTCTGATGTTCATAATGATACAATGAATGCAGTCATGCTTAGCTGATTTTAGTGTCTCCTGGAAATGCTTATTTTGTACAAGACCAAGGATAACTCAACGAATACTACTCTCTTACGTTCGCGCGGCATGAAGCACAGTAATGATTGATATTAAAATAAGTTTTGCAGTAATTAAATAATTAATTATCCAGTGCAAATCAGTTGATTGGCCTGATCTTAGCATTTTGATATTTTGAGAACTTCTCATTTCCTCCTGTCAGCCCTAGAAAACTGAAATCTCACTCCCTTTGTTTTTCATCTCCAACTTTAGCAACACACAGACAGACAGACAGACAGACAGACACACACACACACACACACACACACACACACACACACACACACACACACAGAAGAGAAGGAGAGAGAAGAATATGCCTTTTGGTGTCACAATACCCCCTGGTCAGTTTTTCTGACAGTCCGTCTCTGTCAGCACTGCTGCTACTCCAGGATTCAGCAGGATGAAGGCCAGTTTGCAGCTGACAGCTGCTTGCTCTGCCGTTCACCTCCAGCTGGATGGATTTGCACGGATTAGACTGTAAGTTAGCTAAATGAAACCCTGAAGGAGAGTGAATGAGCTTGCCTGCAGCACTCAAAGACAGCCAATAGAGTAAACTTTCATTCAGACGGTAAAGACAGATAGAGATACTTTCTGCTGTCACCTCTGGGAACAGGGATAATGCAGTAGCTGGGTAGCACAGACATTTTAGGTCTGTATGCACAATTAAAACACTTAGAGACGTCATTAAGAAAAGAAGCTTCAGATTCTTGATGATCTAACAGAAATGAATTCCTCTTGACAGATACAGGCTGCAGTTGATTCCGTCCATTGCAGAATAATCAGACATGCACTGATGTGGGTCATAACAAGCAGCAAAGATGGCAGAAAAATCCAGAAAATCTCCTTTCTCATTTCACAAATCACACATTGATATTGCTATTAGAGATATGACTAGAGGAGGCAAAGACGAGACACAAGAAGAGAGGAGCCAACACAAACCAGCACCCAAAAAAGCGGGACACCCTTGCCTTGGAGCTTCATTTTAAATGCCAATCAAATATGCTATCAGACACAGTGGCCTCAGAGTTGTGTTTAGAACCAACTACTACTGTAGTCTATGACATGTCATGTGCACTATTATTACATCTTATTATTTTGTAACATAATATTATTTGACCTTTCTGAATATTTAATAATCTTAACTAAACAACATAAGAAGAACTCATTATTTAAAAGGCTCCTCCTCCCACTATGGCTTGTGTATTCCAGCTGTGTAACACACTTCTTTTATATGTTGAAGGTATAAAAAACACTTCTCCAAAGGATACATCTTTGCATCCTCCATTGTAGCTCCTCTGGTAAGCGTCTTCCCTCCTGCATCATCTGTCCTCCAGATACATTTCAGAAACTGAGACATCCTTCAACTCCACATGCTGATATTGATTTCCGGGTCACAGGCAGGTGGATGGAGGACAGAGGGGACAATTTACACAGATGAGAAAAGCCAAAAGTTTCTGGAAATGTAAATAAAAGTCTGTGGGTTCATGAATAACCACAGAGCTGGAGATGTATACATGTATGAATCTAATGAAAGCAATCATTTTCAATGCTAAATGTCTGTAATTTAATGGTTTAGTATATTTGAGAAGCTCTGACACATAGTAAATAGCTCCTTCATGCTTTCTCCTTGTTTTTCCACTTCCATTTTTTTTTAAAATGAAACAAATCACATTCTGTGTTTTATATTTTGCCAAAGGACTTCATTTACTGTGAAGTGTGGAGGACAAGTCTTCTAACAGCAGAAAACCTTTAGGATGGGACATACTGGACTAGCAGAAGATCTGAGCTGGACTTAGATTCTGGGCAAGCAGCTGTTTTGTGGAGGTCAAAAGTTGATATTAAGAGAAGAAGAAGGTAAGAGAAGTCTTAGAAGTCAGAATTTCACTGTGAATGCCCTATAATATTGATTTTTACAAGCTTAAATGCTACAGGACAGGGGCGTTTCTCAGATCTTGAAACAGTAGGGGGGCTTAGCCCAGCTTAGAAATCTTTACATTTCCACCTTTTCAGAGTTATTTCAGCCTAAAATTCATACAAAATGCCAGACACTGTGCCCTGCCTGCAAGCTGCAGTCAGGTGTGTTAGGCTGTCTTTCACAGGATAATGCTGAAATAAGCAATCAGTGCAATTTCAGTTTGCCTTCAACTTTGCTAAAAGCAGCAGGAGTAAAACCCAGAGGACAAATTAAAGTCTTTGTGCTGATGAAGCCATGAGATGCGAGACATTGTTGCCAGGTCTATTTTTAAATTTTACCAACCCTGCTGTCATAGCTTCTGCTTGTATTGGCCCCTTTTAAACTGTGATAAACTGCTTCACCTCTGTCTTGTCAACTGAATGCTTACCTCTTTTTCACCTTTCCTCCTCTTCAAGTGTCTGATCAGTCTCTGAATTTCCTCTGCTCCCTTCTCCTGTTCTGGTTGTGAAAAGAACACAGTCAGTATGTGCCATTCAAACTCTATCCAAATATCTAATATTTTGAAATGATGATGAACAGATATTATTTATCAATGCTTTATACATTAACTTAACCAGTTATTTTAACACATCACCCAATATCAGATTTCAACAAAGTAATTTATGAATGCATTCTTTAAGGCCGAGAGCTAAATAGTCATCAAAGGTGGCTGCATTGGATCCAGCTGCAGACCAATACTCAACACAGCAACATATCAATCAGCATTCTGTTGCTATTTATTACTTACTGCAGTGCAATCAAATATTCTTCGCTATTTCCATCTATGACACCTGTCTCCACAGCGACGCCACTTTTTTTTGGTCACATTTTCCTTTTAATTTTGCATTCAGTGTTCGCTCTCCTCTTCCACTTTTGTTTATGTCATTTATGTCACTATTCTGTGCCATGTCTTCAAATGTTTATCAGATTTCGTTAATACACAACTAACAAGTATACAACATAATACTAATTACCTCAAATATCATCTTCTTTATGGCAAACTTTGAATACATGGATATACAGTGCATATCTTTGAATAGCACAGCTGAATGTAAATAGGGGAAACTACACAAAACAAATTAAAATAATGGGCTCAGTTTTCTTCTACAATATAATTAGTGACAAAGAATCACATTTTCACAATAGAATGATGTACTAATTTCATTCATTCATTCATTCATCTTCTTCCGCGTATCCAATTTAGGGTCATGGGGGGGGGGCGCTGGAGCCTATCCCAACTGTCATGGGGCCAAGGGCATTGAACCCCTGGACAGGTCGTCTGTCGCAGAACCAACAGAGAGACAAACAACCATTCACGCACATATTCATACCTACGGTCAATTTAGAATCGCAAATTAATCTAGCCCCCTTTTCATGTTTTTGGACTGTGGGAGAGCCTCCTGTAACCTGTTATTCATTCTTACTTGTAGTTGTGCCCCCAGTTTGAGGAGAAAGAAACTGTGCAGCTTTTCAATAGCAGTATGCAAGATTTCATTATACGACTAATACATTTGTGGGTATTTCTGACTAACCTCCTGATAGTCTAAATAACTTTATTATGAGCAATAAACTTGTTTTTCTGCATGAGAAAATGGGCTCATGAGTGTAAGAATTATCCACTGTGTGGATCTCTGATTCAGTGCAGCAGCTCTACCTTGTAGCAGTAAATGTTTTAGAAGCATTAAGAGCAATTTAATTCACCAACCTGAGTATCTGAGTATCTGTATCTGAGACAGTGGCATCTCTCACCCTGTCTTTGCTGCATCTGTACAGAGGTAACGCCTCTGCCTCATGCCTTCCTAATTTTTTTAAATAAAGCTTCTTGTGTCCATTGTTAAAGTGCTTAAATAGTTAGCTTCCACCAGATCAACCTACTAAGCAGCACAGCTGCTGGAGTCCCACACATTGTTCATTGCAGTTTGTTGGATCAGGACCAATTGTCAGCAACAGGTGATGATGCTGACTGGACCTGCTGGAGGTATGCTCTGCTGCGACTGGTTCTAACAATTACAGTAGGCTGGTCAGACAGATATGGGGTTATTACTGGAGTTTGCCTGTGATAGATGGGAACAAACGGATTGTTTGAATTCTATTCTGAAACCAGAGGCTAATTGCAAAACATGTGGGTCTCAGATGCTCAGGGGTAATGGCGTGCCTGCTGCAGGGTATACAGAAGCAGCCTCTGAATTGGCCCTAGATCAAAGTGTAACCTGTAAAAAAGTAGTGGTCTTCTACATAATTTGAGTTGCATTGCGTTTATTACTGATTGCAAGTGACGATAATTCCTTTGAAGCCAATCTTTGTGCAATTAAAATAGTTCACAGTCTTCCAGAATTAATTAATCCTACCAACAGATTGTGGAAAGACAACTGCTATGATGTTGGATCCAAAACATCTCTGTATTTGGTTTTTGAAATGGGCTTGGAATAATTCCACAGCCCTGCCCAGCCTTTTGTGTAAGATCAATTTCTATTCCAAGATGGTGTAGCAAGTCAGTGTAGTGTTAAGTGAGCCCTGAGTCCATCAGGCAAAAAACAGGAAATGCCGATGAAGAGAAAGGGATGTGGAAGGACAGCTTTTCTAGCAAATCGTACAGCAAACAGTGCTTGAAGCACCTAGAAGTGGACTCTTATCACCATGAGAACCAACTGAAAAATGAAAATCTTGCTTGGTTGTTTGGTAGGGAAAATGTTGACTTTGATTAATGCATTGCTATCCAGTCAATATGAAGCTAATTATGCAGCACACTTGGAAAGATCTCTGGGCAAACATAATGGGAAAGAAAGAAAAACAGCAGGAAGTGTACCAGATTTCCCACTTACAACATGAAGAGAAAGATAATACCCGTCAAAAGCAGTAAGTAACACTAAACATACAGGAATGAATGATTGGGCCTACAGTAATTAATTAGTGGACATAAGCAGACAGATACCAGTTGGATGGGTAAAAAGGATTTCAGTCACTACATTTACCTTAATTTGCTTATCCTTTTTAAAAGCTGTTTAGTTTTTTGAGCTGGTTTATGCATAACTGATAGTAGGACAAAATAGTATATTGGTAGTTTAAAACAGTGTCACCAAGTGATGAAATGTGTGGTTAAATTCTGCACATTATGGTTACAACTTGCAACCTTCATGGCTTACTGTGTATTCATGCACAGTATAAAGAAAGCTTTCCTAAGTTCATGCCATAAGGTGAGTTCACTAAGGTGGCCTCTCAGTTGAAGCTGCCACCTACTGGCACCAGAGGACAGCAAAGAGTTTTCTTTTCTTTTTTCTTTTTTGCAGAATTTCCCCAACAAACAAGCTTTAACTGATAGCTCTAATGGCGGTTGGCAATAATGTTGATATAACAACTGAAGGGTAATCATTACTTCATCATCCTTAGATTACTAAATTGCCTGTCACTCGTCTTCACTTTGCAACTTTAAACAGAAGTGTCAGTTTATTGACATAATTTATATGGATAAAGAGCCCCTTACAGTTGCCTCCTGGCCAGAATGAATCAACTAATCTAACACACACACAAGCCACGCACAGTCTCACCTCTAATTTCCCATTATCATCTGGCAACGCTTCTGAATTATTCATTGAATGCCCTCGCTGTAGGGAGAAAGTGAAGAGAAGAGGTTTAAAAATGGAAATGTAGCAGAATGGTGAGAGAAAGAGGAAGAGAGCAGGAGAAGGGGAATAACAGGTGATAACAGTGGAAACAAAGCACTGTTAGAAAATTAAAGCAAGTAAAACATCACAGCAAAAACACAGACAAGAGGGAACATAGAAAATGAAGAAGCCAATTCAAGGAAGCTGGATTGACCAGATGAAGAGAGGACAGTTGGAGAGTAAAGATAGAAAATATATAGAAAATGATGAAGAAAAGAGGAAGAGTGGCAGACCACAGTTGGTCAAAACAGTTTTTTTTTCTCCAGGTAGATCTGATGTCCCTGGGAATGGATAAATAAAGCAGACATGTCTGTCAGCTCATAAATTGTTCTAAATTAGCGGAGCTTTCATTTAACATATGCCCGCTTAAACTGAAAAAGAAGGGATGGGGATGAGCAGAGGTAGCAAGAATTACTCCCCCCAACCCACATCCCTCTGGTCCACATGATTCTCTCCACCAACTGTAAGCAAGCCTGAGGACTACTGCCTCTAAACTGAGTCCTGCCTGAATATTCATTGGCTTAATTTGCATAGCTCGCAGATGGCAAAAACAGATGCTCGTTACGGCAAGTGTCAATTTTCAAAAATTTGCTTTCATGACAAAACAAATAAAGCTATACAGAAGGATGGAGCGACTCAAAACCTCCTGGCAAAGCTGCCAAGTGTATGTTTGTGTGTGTGAAAGGCAGGTTACGCATGAGAAACTTTAAAGCCTCTGTGTGGATCCATAGTGCATAGTCTACATATATAGTGTAAGTGTAGAACGTTTAGTAGGAATATCGTTTCTGTGAAACCATACATATAACTGATACACTGGCAATCTGTCAGGGCAAGAAACGACAAACTGTGGTTGCCCCGACAGAACATTAGTTACAGCAGTGTGGTGTTGCTGTGGTAAGCATTATTGCTTAACAGCAAGAAAGTCCTGTGTTCGAGTCCACAAGCTGCCTGGGACCCTTCTGTGTGGAGTTTGGATGTTGTGTCTGTCTCACGCTATGCACCCCCACCCCCCAAAAAAAAAAATAAAAAAATAAAAATCACGTATAGGGATTCATCCACGGTGGCGACCTCTTGGGCAAAAAAATGGAGAACACAAAGGTACCTATAGCAAAGTGTAAGTAGTCACGCTTATGTTTCAAACAGCATTCTGTTCTATAAAGTATCTCTCATTGCAATCCTGTTAGTTATCGCCTTCTTGTGACTGCAGTTGGCTATTGTCTCTGGAAGCAGGCTTGACTCTGTTTGACATGGAGCCGTTGAAATCTATACTTCCCATTGATTTTCTGGGTATGTTCGTGGTCCTTCAACAAAGGCTGTTGTTTGTACATATGCATTATGGATAGCCCTCTGGTGTTTGATGCTAGACAAACTGCCCCTGCCTCTGCTTTCACCACTTTAACATCAGTTACATCTGACTGTAATGCACATTGCAGATATGTGTGAAAATAGAGGAAATATTAATAAGTAAACGAGCAAATTACTCTGTGATTTTGTCATCTAACAGTTTTCTCTTGCTGTTCACCTTGGCCAAAATGTGCGATGTAGTGGAGTTGATGTAGTGTGAAGAAAATTTAAAAAAAAAAAACCTTTAGTACTTCAGCAATAAAACTTGGATGATGGAAAGGGGACTTCAACTCCTACCATGCCGGCTCTAATAAAACATGCAAATTCAACAGGCAGAGGCTCCACCAGCATTTTCAAATTAGCATGTATGAGAAATAACTTGGTTGACTGAATGTAGTTGTAGACCACCTTATTTTTTCATTAATATCTTATTTCCCCTGTATTCACTGTATATTCACAGTTAATTATGTCACATAGTGCTCGAGGCTTTAAATTCAGCAGTGATTTTAAATTTTTTATTAAAATATTTAACACACTAAATATAGTTCATGAAGTACTGTGCTCCTCACAGGACAGCCACTAAAAACATATGATTGTACGTTTTAAACTGAAGATCCTGGACATAGCACCCTAATAGCAAGTGAAATGCTCGATAGTGTACAAAAAACAAGTACAAAAACTGAAAATCAAAATGGATTAAGGTCCCTTTAACCATTTAAACTCCAACATTCTAAGGTTTCGGTTTTAAAGGATTTCCACCTGAGAGAACATCTCCAAAATCTGTCAGTAGTAGCTCAAGAACTGAAAGATAAAATTTAAACACTTTGTGCTCTATGGATTTTTTAAGACTGTTGTGCAGTCCTTAAGGTCTCTATCCACTGCATGCCTCGTGGAGAATGACACGAATAATAGTCTGTCTCTCATGCAATTTGATTGCTCCAAAATTGCTCAGACTGAAAGTGTGAGAAACACAATTTGATCCTTTCGTGGACAAAAAACAAATCAATAGACTTCAGCTAGTGGTGGTTTTATACTCCTATTTTCAAGTGAACTGTCAATTTGTTTTTCATACATAGCAAAATGCAAGGAAACAATTGTACATCAGTTGAAACCCTCATTCATATTTTTCATATCCACATTATTTAAAAACCTGATGTCCTTTCACTGTTTTTTTTAACTTATGAAAGAGCACCAGCTCCTTATGGAGCCACCATGTGACTGAGGACTGCACTGTTAAACACACACGTAACACACTCGTAGTGTTGTAAAAATGTCTTTCAGAGAGTGGAAGTATGATTTTTTTTTTCTTAATGTAATTCAGTCACTTTTTATACTTGTTCGCTTTTCTTAAACATGAGTGAAATGGCTGACTCCAGCTGTACTTGTCATTGTTTGGAAGGTTTAGTCTACTATGACAGAACAGAAGAGTTGGAATTGAGCAAAATGGTTCCTTGATAAGATTCTGTGCTGCAATAACATGTTATGACATGAACTATGGATAGATGAAATGTGCAGTAGCACATTCTTTCATTTTTGGGCTCTAGAGCCACATTACCAAATGTTGGTCTTAGCCTGCGGGCCACACTTTGAGAATGCTGGGTTTAGACATGACGCTGATGTCATGTTACACATGACACAAGATTTTCATTGGCTATTCACTAACTTTATTTCCAAACAGGATGAATCCTAAAATCTGCTGTTATCAATTATACAGGTACAACACGAACATTCACTGGTTGCAGTTTTTTGATTTACCTGCAACATTTTCAGTAGCAACAGGCCAGTATACGAATTAGTCAGTAAACACTGGCGGTATTCAACCTTTGCTAAAAAACATGATCCAATGTAACATTAAAAAATGGACAACAATGATGCATCTCTGTTATTCATAAAAGTATTTCTTCATGGCCTCTCAACTGAATATGCCACTCCATAAAACTTTCTAAAAATGGCAGTGGTCCCAGTACAGGATAGAAAGGGTTAAAGGCCTGAGGGTAGACACAGTCAAGGCTTAGCAGAATGGCACACTGCAGCGGTAAACACTTGCTCTCTGCTTATGCATTCCTATCAGATCTTTTCTGCAATTCCCCTGCCAACGTAAATGCATTTTTCTGAGTTGTCTTTCTTTCTGTCAGCGGTAATATGCAAAAACTACTACCAAATTTAACAAAACTTGGTGTAGAGTTAGAGGATGGGCAAACAAAGAGCTTATTACAATCTGGTCTTCCATTAAAACTGTGAGACTGAGGTAGACGAGGCAGAAGCGCACAGCACTTTTTTTTTAGGATTCTTTGTGATGTCTCTTGTCAACATGACTTCATTTTTCAACTGAGGAGTCTGTCTCATCAGCACAAAAACCAAGACTGTGGCTTGTGGAGCTCTAAACAGTAAGTATCTCTTGATCTGTCGACAACTACGAGACCAGAAGAGAAAACTGCTATTACCAGACAAGAGAAAAAGTAGTCAAAGTAAAGTATGAAGGTTGAGGACTGAGCAAGAAAACGAGGCTTCTGTTGTGTTTACACACACAGATAAAAAGAAGAAGGTAGTGGTGGCCTTTTCTTACTGAGATATCTTTAGAGTCTTTGGAACTCAATAAATGGGGCCAGGTATCAATGCCAGATCTCACAAATAATAGCTGCCTAGCAGTCTTTCCTTTACTTTAAGGCTATAGATTGCTAAGCTTAATGTTAAAGTGAGCATGTTGTATATAATATTTGCATAGATAACATCTTAGTTTTGTCTCTTGTGCATAAAGTACAGTTTAGGGTGATGAAAAAGCCATGGTGATTTTTTTAAGACATTCAGAAAAAAGCATGGCGTTTGACAACTAAATTAAATATTGACTTGAAGATGCTGAAATATTAATTAAATGCAGCTTGTTTCCAGGATTAACTGCCTTCAGTGACTGAGTAACATAGTTTTATACGGCAACACACCCACCCACTTCTCTGAAAATGAAGTGTGGATTAATGTAGAAAATAATCGACTCTGTGTGCTTGCCTGAAATGAAGCTTTTATGTAATGTCCTGTACATTACAGTCTGTTTTGTAGGAATGGAAGTATATTTGGGTTTCTTTATGGGGTGTGGTGTGCCATAGTTCCGTGCTGCCTTGGCAGGCTGACCTGTTTTCGATTGCCACTCATGGACACTATAAAGCTCCAGTCCTGTGTCCTCTATCCTTTCCTTACCTTGAACTTAGAGTTTCTTTCAGATCTCTGGATTCCCTGAACACCAGCCAGTTCCCCTGCCCTTACTTACCTTGCAATATCCTGTTGAAAGTTTTGATTGTCAATAAACTGTTAAGTCTTTTCTGTATTAGAGTCCTCTTGGCAAACCTTATCAATTTTGCATAGTAAACAAAAGAATTTAATAAATTATTTTCATTGCATACTTGACGAAGAAACAACAAGGATGCATGCTGAATCACAAAGTAAAAAATCAGCAGGAAGAAATTATTCTTGTGCTGTGGCTCAGCAAACAATGGATACATGTTGGTTTGTACTTGTTGAATGGAGAAGGACTGTGGCTTTAAGTGTCGGGTCCCCCCTTCATTCTTGGTTAATTTGAAATTGCAGCACAGCATTCTTGTGCACATGCAGACACAGACACACACTGCATGCATGCCAGCAAATATAAGCACATAGAGAAACACAATACACAGAACTCCCATGTAGCTTTGTGCTGTGTCTGCACACAAATGAAAATGCTTCCTGCAGAATAATTCATTCGCCACACCACACAGTTTCTTCTGCTCTGCTGCTGGTAACGAGTGATTTTACACACTTCCTCTGAATTTCTTTTCTTTCATCCCTGTATTTTCATTTCCTAGTTTTTTTTTTATTTAATTCAATTTCTCTGCTTTCTTTTCGCTCCACTCATTGCTCCTTTTGCTGACTACATTCCTGCACGCTCATACAGTCTTCTGAAAAAATAGCTCACAGAACCATTTTCAGCAGCAATAACTTGAAGTAATGGTTTGTTGTATAATTTTATCCATCTCTCTTATCATGGAGGGATTTTGGCTCACTCTTCTTTACAAAGTCGCTTCATTTATACACAGCTCTCTTAAGGTTAACCCACACCATGTCAGTTATCTATCTATCTATCCATCTATCTATCTATCTATCTAGTTGTAGATTTGCTGCTGTGTCACTGTCTCTGCCAAGATTTAGTTAGCAGACAGATGGCCCTACATTTGTCTCTGGAATACTTTGGTGTACAGAGGTGTTCATCGTCAGCTCAGTGACTGCAAGATGCCTGGATAGATGGATGGATGGATGGATGGATGGATGTATGTTTTCTCCTGACAACCCTTCCAAACAAGCCATACTTATACAGTCTTTTTCTAATTGTACTGTAACATACTGTCTAAGGCCTATAAAGTCTGAGATGCAGCTCTTGGGTTTATTGCAATTTCTCTGAGTATTGCACAGTCTGATCTTGGGGTGAATTTGCTGGAACATCCACTCCTGCGAAGATTGTGGCATTTTGTTAACACACACCTGAATGCTCCAGACCAACAAACTTCCCAAAACTTCTGCTTTTATAGAGGTGGTCACACTGGCTTATGATCAATTAATCAAGGCCATCTGATTAGCAGCAGCTGGCTGCTACTTACCCTCTTAACACCTATAAAAGATGTAAGGGTATACCTAGCTTTTCACAGGACTGCATAAAGTCCCATGGAAACTTTCTTTTCGCATGACTGTATATTTTTAAAAATAAAAAAAACACAAAACAAAAAAAGTTTGGTGAATTCACTGAAGCCAGAAACCAGCCAGAACAAAACTTTAGCAAACATTTAATTCAAAACTTCCACAACAAAGATTCTCTGAGGAGCATGTTTCCCTTAGGAGGTGGTTGAAACCAAACAAGGGCTAAAAGGAGAGTAAATAGGAGCAAAATAACACTACGTTCCCACTGCAGGCAAAAGTGGCCCAAATCTGATTAATCTGCCCATATGTGACCCAGATCTGATTTGTCTGTGGCAATCTGAACAGCACAGATCCGATTTTTTCGAATCTGATTCAGGCCACTCAAATATGTGGTCCTAAATCGGATATTTTTGAAAGCATCCTCAGTCTGAACGGTCATGTTGCATTTCAGCCAACTTTTATGTCAGTGATGTCATAATTCTGCATGGGAGGAAGCGAGATGCAGTAAGATCAAATGTAAACAATGCACAAAACAAGCATGACAGACAGCGTTGATAGAGCTAGTCACTGGAAAGAAAGTGAAGCTTTACTCACATGTCGACATGTGTAGCATCCATATTTACTTCTGTAAACACATCTTCAGCGCATGCCATCACTTCAGGGCTGGAGACTTTTCATCCTGGAATCTGATGCTGATGATTTAAATTATAATGTGAATGACCACGCAAAAAAAAAAAATCAGAATTTCCTGCAGCGATAACGTAGTGTAAGATTCCTAATGAAGACTCTAGTGTTGCTGTGTCTCTGCAAGACATCGCACCAACAAGTGGGTGAACAAATCAGTGACATAGCACTGCAGCTGTTGAGTTGATTGTAAAATAAAACAAACTTGTGCTTCATGTTTTACAACTTCAAAGGCTTAAGGTTCCAGCAAAGGATGAATCTTTGTCAAGCCTTTCCTGTGTTTAGCAAGTAACCCAAAAGAACCTCAAACAGCCCTCTTTTCTCTTCTTTTTTCTCAATACCCGGTTTCCCCAGGAGCCTGACCCATTCTGTAATGCTTCAATGCGTTGCTGCTTTCGAATATTAATTAAACACCCTTATGTGTCATCAACCCCTCTAGTGAGCAGCATGCTCTTTAATTAGACCTGACAAACACCAGGGAGAAAGACACACACCTCGCCGGTTTGTCTACTACTGCAGGTGTGCATGAAAGTGGGAAGGAAGTTGGGGATGAAGTTAGTGTCTCTCAGTGTTTCTCTGCTTATGAGTGTGCATGTCTGTGGGTGTTTCTAAGGAGCGTCTCCAAAGATCATTTTTCATGTACATGTGATCACTGTGAAAACAGCCCGCCATCTCTCTAATATGTGTGTGTGTGTGCATGTTTTCAGTGCAAGTTATATTTTTGCATGCAGCATTTGTCATACCACCAGTTTTGAAAGTGTTGCTCTTTTACACTTGCTGCCGTTTGCTACTGTCTTTTCACTTTTTTCAGGAATATTCTAATTGTGGCCTTGGGAATGAGTGAACATCAACACACTTGTAATAAGAATTCACAGATGGTACTGTTCACAGCTAAGACGGAAACATAGAACTTGATGATAGCTGTGAAACTCACACCTGTAATGTGTCTAGAATTGCAAAGTTTACTAATTTTTAATTTTCAACTTGCTGTAACCTTTTGATTGTTGTGTTAGTGTAGACTTGATTGATTCCCTGTATCCTCATAGTGTGTGGTGAAATGATGAATATACAGTACCTTCCGACACTGTGAGTCAAATCCCTTTCCAGACATTGCATATATACAATTACTGGAAGAGAGCCTGGAGAGGTGGAGGTATGCACTGGAGAGAAGAGGAATGAAAGTCAGTAAACGAAAGACAGAATACATGTGTGTGAGCACAAGAGAGGTGAAGAAGAGAGTGCAGGCAGGCAGGGTGGAGTGGGTGGAGACGAGTGTCAGAGGTGCTTTGTGAAAGAGGGATACAAGATACAAGATACAAGATACAAGAGCTATTTGTCATTTCAACCACATACAGCTGACACAGAACATAGTGAAATGAAACAACGTTTCTCCAGGACCTGGTGCAACATATAAACCTACAGACATATGACAGGAAGGGTTGTTATTATTATTTTTTTTAAGCAGTTTAAAAATTTAAAAATAAAACTTTGAAAGAAAAAAATAAATAGATAAATAATAAAGTGCAACGTGTGCAACATGGTGTAGTTGCAGACAGTGCAAGAACAGAACCCTTTTCATCTAAACCAGATGAACATATTG
>VUQH01037644.1:11825-72986 GCA_015106775.1 Etroplus canarensis | reverse complement strand
CACCTGAGCTCAATTTTCAGCTTCATGGCAAAGGCTGTAAATACTTATGTACATGTGATTTCTTGATTTTTCATTTTTAATAAATTTGCAGACATTTCAAAAAAACTTTTTTCACATTGTCATGGGATGTTGTGTGTTGAATTTTGAGGGAAAGAATGAATTTACACCGTTTTGGAATAAGGCTGTAGCAAAACAAAATGTGAAAAAAGTAAAGCACTGTGAATACATTACGGATGCACTGTGATGAACGTTAAAATTTAACATGCTAACTGAGGCCTGTAAAGTCTTAGATGTAGCACCTTCGTTTCTTTTTTTCAATTTCTCTGAACAGTGCGCTGATCTTCAGTTAGCTGGAGCATCCACTACTGGGAAGACTGTTGCATTGTGTTAGCACACCTGAACGCTCCAGACCAGCAAACTTCCTAAATTTCTGCTTTTATAGAGGTGGTCACACTGGCTGACGAGTCAATCAAGTGTATCTGATTGGCAGCACCTGGCTGCTGCTTACTTTCTTAATTCCTGTGGAAACATTAAGGGTGTACTTAGTTGTTCACATGTTGTTTTTTCAAATGACAGTATAATACACTATCAGTTTATGGGCCCAAAACCAGCCACAGGGGCCCACAAACCAGTGTACTCTTAGTGCCGGTCCCAAGCCAGGGTAAATGGTGAGGGTTGCGTCAGGAAGGGCATCTGGTGTAAAAACTTTGCCAAATCAAATATGCGGATTCATAACACGACTCAGAATTGAAGATGTTGAGATTTTCCCTAGGAGTGACCAGGATAGACAGGATTAGAAATGAGTACATCAGAGGGACAGCTCATGTTGAGAAGTTTGGAGACAAAGCCATAGAGAGGCAAGGCTGAGATGGTTTGGACATGTTCAGAGGAGGGACAGTGGATATATTGGACAAAGGATGTTGAAGATGGAGCTGCCAGGCAGGAGGAGAAGAGGAAGACCACAGAGAAGATTCATGGATGTAGTAAAGGAGGACATGCATAGGGTTGGTGTGAGGGAAGAGGATGCAAGGGATAGGGTGAGATGGAGGCAGATGATCTGCTGTGGCGATCCCTAATGGGAACAGCCAGAAGAAGAAAAAGAAGTCTGTGTTATATACCTACCCTTAAATATTTACTTTTTTGAAATGACTGAAAATTAAGTTGCTTTATTTTAAAATAAACTTGATTCAAATTGAGGGCCTGAACTCATCTTACTTTTCTCTGTCTCCTGGGTTGATGGCCACAAGAGATCCCCTGTCCCAAATCCCTCTAAACTGACCCTCAATGGAACTGTGAATATGAAAAAAAGCATTTTAACAGAGGTAATTTAGCACTTTAAAAGCCATGAAACCATATGTAATCTGCTCACCTGGAGAATTTGTACAGATCACATTGATACAGGGAGATGTTTTTCTCTGAGTTCTGAGAAAAAAAACGACAGCGCAGGTCAACAACTGTGACCACATTTGTTCGAGCAAGTGCTATGGTGTTCTTGTATACATGCTATCTTAATAAAGAGATTATCGGTGCTCCTGCACTTGTAGCTTTCAGCCAAGCTGCCACTGAAAATCCTCAACTGTCACTTCAATGCTGGTGTTCTTTGTGGCTTGTTTTTGCAGCTTTTGAATCTCAGTAACTACTTTCAGTTAACCTCAGTTTAAGGGATTGTCTTTATATGTGTAAAGATCACATGATTTGTATATATTATGACTCACAAAAAACATGCCACAATTTTCCATTTGAATGTTTTAAATGTGCAAAACAGCATTAAATTCATACAGCTCATATTTACTCCTAGGACAATGAAGAGTAAATAGTGAAGCTGATATGAGGTTTGTTCTTTGGTCAGCAAGCTTCACTTACAGACATTCACAGGATGTCATCTAGAGTAAAATGATTTTAGCAAGAGAAACCTGTTTACATGCACACAAGATAACAGCAATGAAATGAATCCACTCAGAAAACCACTGCTCAAAACCTTGCCAACTTCAACAATCACAAATATGATTGGAATTACAGGTAAGTAAAGATTTGAACCCTCAATCTGACAAGTGTCTTAAACCTCAGACATTGCAGCACGTTATTCTGTCAGGAGGGCCCAAAATATTACAAACCAGGTAACAGCTGATGATTCAAACATTCAAAGCCAGTTGTTCCTATGTTGTGGTGTGATAGTTGTTGGTGCTGACCTTAACTAAAGATGTAAACTATCTGAGAAGCTTACAATGCCTATAAAAAGTATTCACCTCCTTGGATGTTTCACCCTTTTATTGCTTTGATAGATGAAATCATGGTCAATATAATTTGGCTTTTTGACAAGAATTTACAAAAAGGCTTCTGTTATGTCAAAGGTAAAACATACTTTTAAAAACTAATGTCATTTAATTAAAAATAAATAAGGTAAAATAAATATTTGCATAAATATTCACCCCCTTTAGGTCAGTATTTAGTAGAGACACCTTTGGCAGCAATCACAGCGCTGCGTCTGTGTGGATATGTCTCAGCCAGGCTGGCACGTCTGAACACTGAAATTTTTCTCCATTCTTCCTTGCAAAACAGCTCTGTCAGGTTGCTCGGGGATCGGGCGTGAACAGCTCTTTTCAAGTCCAGGCACAATTTCTCAATTGGGTTGAGATCTGGGCTTTGACTTGGCCAATCCAGAGCATTCACCTTGTCGTCTTTGAACCATTTCTGTGTAGCTTTTGCTGTATGCTTGGAGTTGTTGTCTTGCTGGAAAATAAAGCTTCTCCCAAGCCCTAGTTCTCCTGCAGACTGAGTCAGCTTATTCTTCAAGATTTGGTGACATTTTTCTGCATTCATGACCCCCTCTACCTTTCCCAGCATTCCAGGGCTTGCTGTTGAGAAGCATTCCTAGAGCATGATGCTGCCACCAGCATGCTTTAAGGTGGAGATGATGTGTTTGTGGTGATGTGCAGAGTTTGGTGTTCGCTAAACAGGGCATCTAGTCTGGTGGCCAAAAAGCTCAATTTTTGGCTCGTCAGACCAAAGAACCTTCATCCAACTGACCTTGGAGTCTCCCACATGCCTTTGGGCGAATTCCAGACAAGATTTCATATGAGCTTTTAACAATGGATTTCTCTTTACCACTCTCCCATAAAGCTTGGTGAAGAACTCGGGCAACAGTTGTTATATGTACAGTCTCTCCCATCCGAGCCACTGACACGTTTAACTCCTTCAGTGTGGTAATAGGTGTCTTGGTGGCCTCCCTCACCAGTCTTCTTCTTGCCCAGTCACTCAGTTTGTGAGGACGGCCAGCTCTCGGCAGATTTAGATGTGTGCCACACTCCTTCCATTTCTTAATGATGGATTTGACTGAACTCTGTGGGATGTTCAATGAGTTGGAAATCTTTTTTGTAGCCACCTCCTGACTTATACTTTTCAAGCATCTTTTCTCTGAGTTGCTTGGAGTGTTCTTTTGTCCTCATGTTGCAATCATAGCAGGGATACTGATGAACCAGAGACTGGACCTTTCAGGCACAGGTAGTTTTATGCTACAGTCACTTGACACACATCAACTGAAATTAGGTGATCACCATTTCACTAACTGTGACACTGCTGGAATCAACTAGCCGAACCGCTGTTGAATTAGGTCAGTTCCTTCATAGGAGGTGAATTTTTAATGCAAACATTTATTTTACTTTATATATTTTAATTAACTGACATTAGCTTGTAAAACTCTTTTCACTTTGACATGACTGAAGCTTTTTTTTGCAAATTATTGTCAAAAAAGCCACATTATACTGATCATGATTTAATTCATTAAAACAATACAAGGGTGAAACATCCAAGGGGGGGGGATACTTTTTATAGGCACTGTAGATTCCATTGCCGAAAGACATATCCACATTTTGCTGATTACATGCTGCATCGTTCAATGTAAATCCAGGGTGACTGTGCAAGCAATTTAAGTCTAAGGCAAGACTGGCAGACTCTGCCAGCACCAATAAACTCACATATAGAGATGTAATTACATTATGTAAATAGTTTGAATTATTGAGAAGCAATAACACCGAGTACTTTGGCTTCACATCCTTCAGTGCTCTTATACATAAATGTTACAGATACTTACTACACTTGTCTAAATGTGAAATACATAATGACTCTCCAAAGCCTGCACATAGAGAGAGCTTATCTACCTTAAAAACTTTTGCTCCAGGTATGGCAGGCACAGCCTCCTCACTGTACGTTATGTTATTCTCCTCAAAAAATTGACGAATAGCCTTCTCAGATATCTCCACTCCAACCACTGAATGGCCCATGTCTGCTAGCCTTAGAAAAAGACAATATAATTGATAATATTATTTCATTGTAGGATTTCCTTCATCAAATTTTTGTCAAATATGACAACTGAGATTAACAGTGCTCCTTTTACTTGGATTTAGTAATATTTTTCATACCACTTCATATCTACAGCTTTCCCACACAGAGGGAAGAAGAAGTGAACTCCTGTTCGTCCATTGAGAACTTTATCTATGTTGTTCTTCAGCATTCTGTCAAAAATAAAAAAATAAATTATTAACAACACATTCCTCCATACTATAAATTATGGAAACAGTGTTTTAATAAAGTTGTGAGCTTTAAATATTGACATTAAAAACGTAATCTCTTATTGAGGTGGGGATTCCTGGACTAACTCATTTGCCTTGTAAATAAGTAATTTGTTTGTGCTCGTTCTGAAATTTTTGTGGGGCACAGCTGTAGGTGGGCCATGTGGCTTTATAGTTGACCTAATCTTGTTAAGTCTCGCATGCATTTGTAAGACGTTTTTGTTCCTTTATTCCACTGAAAAACCAGACGAAAACAGGGTCTTTACTTGTGCACTTCAGGCTGATGGAAGCCAATTCTTCCCTGTTGCCAGCGTTCCTCCCATTCTCCAAGTGCCATGGCACGTTCCGTCTGTTGTCCCAGCATACTGGTTATGATTGCCTGACTCAGACCACAAGTGGATGAGGAAGAGCAGCTAGGGAAAGAGGAAAAAGAATTGTCAGTGAAAAGCATTCATATCTGAATGCTTCGGCTTACCAAGACATTTTGGACATTCTATGCTTCCAACTTCGTGGGAACAGTTTGGGGAAGGCCCTTGCACAAAGCGAGGTCCATGAAGGCATAGCTCGATGACTTCAGTGTGGAAGAACTTGACTGGCCTGCATAGAGCCCTGACCTCAACCTCATCCAACACTGTGGGATGAAGCAGAATGGAGATTCTCATCCAGCATCACATCTGAACGAATGGAGAAAAAAAACTCCCACAGACACATTCCAAACTCTTGCAGAAAGAGAGAGGATGAGTGTATGATCTACACAGGAGTACAGCAGCTGCATAAATGTATATATAGATGTGTGGAAACAAATCCTGATCTAAGTGTAAATAATCAGCTGCAGCCAGCACAGAGGCAGTTAATCATGAAGCTGCTTGTGCACACAGTTATCTGTGCTCTCTACCGTGTAAACACAAAGCAAAACCTGCAACGCAGAGCTTCCAGTCCTCATAGCTTCATCTTTAGAAAAACCAGTCCTGCTTAAAACGTTCAGGTTTACTGTCACGTGATAAAGCAAACTGTGACGTCATGGTTAACGACTGTCAAACGAGTTGCCCTGAAGAGAAGCCCTCGCTTATGTAAATAACCACATTGTACCGCTGCAGTGGTTCATATATTAAGATCGTATAAAAATATGTCATCATCAGAAGCTGTTGATAATTACGTAACAGCTTCA
Organism: Etroplus canarensis; assembly: GCA_015106775.1. NCBI lineage: Eukaryota > Metazoa > Chordata > Actinopteri > Cichliformes > Cichlidae > Etroplus > Etroplus canarensis. The sequence continues at coordinate 67,250 of VUQH01037644.1, read as the reverse complement.
TAACGGCGTGAGAGCCTCTCTTACCTTGTGACAGTGTGGCAAAGCAACAACCACGAGACTTTGGAGGAGAAATGTGAACCCCACATGATTGTTATAAACCGAGAGCGTACCTTTCCTGAACGGAGACTGTTAGTATTTGTTTAGCAGCACGCCAGCAGTAGCGGTTTATCACACACCGATTCAATTAATACACGGTAGCACAGCGTGGACCAACGGAGCCACACGCCCCGATTTTTGCCTATCAGGCGTCTCTTTTGTTTAGCTGCCAGCGGGCGGTCTCCCAGAGCACAGGGGCAAAGCTCTGCCTGAGAGACAGAATTGAGGCAGTTACTTCCGCTTTGGGAGGGGCCTGATGCTGCATTCAAGTTACAGTACGAAAATGGGACATATCAGCTTTCTGTGTAACAAAGCCTGAACTTTTTAAATTGAGTGATCAAATTAAAATGCATATATATATTCTTTAAGACAATCTGCTTGTGTGTGATAAGAACAGTTGTTCTAATTTGATATGGCTTGCTATTTATGCAGGTGTCTGCGAAGGGGTTCTTAAAATCCCACAGTAAAAGATATTTTATTTTTCAGATAAACAATGCGTTATCTTTTCCACGCGAGGATGAGGTGTCACATCACATATTGTTCTTATTTTCTATTTTTTGTTATAACTAAATAATGTTATGTTAACCCATAAGAACCCATGGTGACATGCATGTAACAAACACTTTACATTTTTTCCAGCTGTGTGGGCCTCTTAGACTGTTGCATATCCCCCATAATTTTCCTGTAAGGAAAAATGGGTCTGGGTTCTTATGGGTTAAAAATTACAATATGAATCTTCACATGGTTTACAATGCACCTAATTATCCTGCACTGAGATCCACATATTAGAATTTGTAATTTTTTATTTCCTGTGTATTCCAATATGATATAAATAATGCATTATGTTGGAACAATTGGGGTTCGTAATGCACAGTTTTCTTTCATTCTTTTCGGTGTAAAAGCTTGCAGAAATCACGATTCAAACTGTGACAGCTGTCACTAATCCTCAGAAAGCCTCTGGACTGTTGCACAGTGATTAGTCTTGCTTGCCCAGCCTGCCTCTCTCCACACTTGGTTTGGTACAGATCCAGAGATATGACATTCTTAGCAAGACGAGGTCGGAAGGAAGGAAGGGAGGGAGGAAGGGAGGAAGGAAGGAAGGAAGGAAAGGACTTTCTGGACACAAAGCGGCGCAAGTGTTTAAGAAATCCCGGTGTCACGCTGAGGCGCTCTGCAATGACTGCTTCCCTTATTTATATCAAATTAAAGCAGCAAAGCGGTGGAAATCTGGTCTCATTTTAAGCACAGCGCGTCGCACACGCCTGACGCATCATGTAGGCAAATTAAAATATTATTGTTTCTTATAGGATAACACAGATCTGCTGATTTTTAGCACCCTTTTCTGGATCTCCAATCTCACTGCACTGCAATTTAACGCTGAGCAATAATGCGTTGCAGCCTGTTCCTAACCTGGCTGATAACCAGAAGCTATTTTTACACAACTGACAGAACTGCTGAAACAACAGAAATCTTCTGCGCCCTTATCTGATTCTGACTCAGTGTTCACAGTGGCGTGTCGGGCCCCCAAAATGCTTTCCACAAACTTGCAGACACAATAAACCGAACCGCGTCCCAAATGAACGGCCAGCAAACGCTCGGCTCCTCCGCGCAGGTCCGCTTCCCGTGCGTAATTCGGCGTTTCCAAAGCGCTCCAGCTGCGCGGGGGTCGCGTCCAGATGTGATTGTGTGTGTTTTTCTTTACGGAGACACCGAGGAGCTTCTGAACCAATCAGTACCGCCCGGGGGGCGGGTCGTGCGTGGACTGTTGTGGATATGGAAAATGGACAATGTATCACGCGCATTCATCATTCATATCCCAGCGCTGGTGTGTGTGTGTGTGGGGGGGGGAACCTTTGGTCTCACGCTGATTTGACTGGCAAATGCCCGGTCGTGGTGTGAAACGGAAAATCACCAGTGAGGCGGAGGAGGAGGAGGAGGAGGAGGAGAAGAAGAGCGTGGTTCGCTACCCGGTAAGGGCGAGCTCTCCGCTGGGGAGAAGTGGGAGCGCAGCGGGGATTGTTATTGGGTAATTGCTGCTATGTTTAGAGGCTGTGCTCGCCGCGAACGCATCTGAGCAATAACCTGATAACCAAAAGTGTTCCTGCCAGATCCAAGTAATAATTTCTGCCTCCTGTATGTTTCATATTTTGCTCGCATCTCACCTTCTTTCCTGAAGGCGTAAATCACCCCTGTGTTGTTCAAAATTCAACGAAACGCTCACAGATCCATCGTCCCCTCCTCGCTCAGGACCACGGGACGTGCCGCGATCGCGGGAATGATAGCCTTTAAAGTGGGTTTGTCTGCCCGAAAGCTGCGATTGACTGCGATTAGCCGCAGATGTATTGTTTGCGCGGCGCCCAGCAGCGCACCTTTTGTTACTCACGCCGTTTGTTGACACGGGAATCACAAAAGCAGCGCTCCCGATCGCAGGACCTGTTAGACCAGTGGTGTAGAGATCAGTTAATGCTGATGAGGTCACTAATACCTGAAGTCATTCTGAGAGCAACAGGGGCACTTCAGTCCACAACTGGATTACACCAGACTGCCAGCCCGTGGTTGGCAGCCTGTAAATCCAGGTTGGAGTAGCAGTGAGTGATGGTGAGGAGGGTGAGAAGTGGGGGGGTCCCTCTGGTCTGGATAGTAATAATAAAGGAGAGCCCGCCGGCGAGTGAGGAAGCTGGGAAATTCAGAGGGCATGGTCGGAGGGGGACGTACCGCCTGGACTGTGCGTACAGCGTGCGCCACGGCAGAATGTGGTAACTCAGTCTTATTATAAGGGTCCTAACTTGCGTCGCCAGGAGGAGAAGTTGCTGCCTTGAGCCTCTACAGTTGGTGTCATCGGTGCAGCAACCCCGCAGAAGCAACACGCTCAACAGTTCAGTGCGCAACCGTGGGTATGATTCTGGTTCAGGGGGGCTGAAGAGCTCCTTCTATGACAGGTAGGCTGAATGTAGGGGGCATGTTTTGACAGATGCCTTTATGGACTCCTAGTGCAATTTAATAAAATAGGACAATATATCATTGTGTTTTGTAACCCTAAGTATATTTCTGGGATATTGAGAAAGCCAGCACAGGCTTCTTCTCCCTGTGGACAGATGGGCTGAGAGGTTGCTCTGCCACCATCCAAGCATAATAAGCTAAGTAATGTAGTTCAGCTGTTCTACTGTTTCCGCTTGCAAAAATAGTTGGCAGCATTATCAAAACAAGAATCCCTTTACTTGAATATGAAGTGTGTCCAGACACACATTTTCTCATTTGATGGAGACTGTAAACATGATACAAGGCATTTGTGCATCAGTAGAATATGTGTATCACTAAATATATTATGACTTCTTCCTAATGGGCTTATTCAGAGAGCACAATCATGTTAAATTCAGAAAATATAATGGTCATTCTGAATTAAGAGCTTTCCATCTTCCTGAGAGCTATTTAAAAAAAAAAACCACCTGCTCATCTTCTGGTGCAGTCCAAATAGCATTGCTTTATTCTGACACCTGATTGTCTTAGCCCATCTTGCATTAACTAATAGCTCAGGAAAGACTGGAAAAATGCCTCCTTTCATATTCTACTAAGTGCTCCATGTATTAATGAATCCCAAAGAAACAAACAAGGCTGCTGGAGTTCATTGCAGCATTTAATTACAAGTCTCTAGTTATTTTTTTTCTGATGAAAAACGATGTTGACCTCACTGATCCCAAACAAAATGCTGTCATTATCACAGCAATTCAAAAAAGGCTCTCATGGGAGGCTGGATCTTAACAATAAGCTGTACATGGATTTCATTTGATTTATGAAATGACTTTTATTTTTTTTTTTTGGTAATGGCAACCTCCTCATCTTAATGGGATTTTGCATTCACGATGGTTCCGTAATACTCTCCCTGGTGAATAAGAGACACACAAATCTTGTCTTCTCAAAGCCTTGGCCAAGATAGACAATATACATATTCCAGGGAGAGTGGGAATTTCCATAAGGCTTTCATTAGATGGGCTGAATTTGAAGTCTAAATTGCGCAACCTTTGAAATGTGTTTTCCTTCACAGGTCACCCATAGATTCTATTGCACTTGTGTAAAGATGTTTAATGTTTAAAAACGTTTTGTATTGCTGTTATCAATACTGCAGTCAGTGGAATAAAAAGACTGTAAAAATATTTTTTCCTCACAAGAATCCTTTGAATTGTTATTCTGCGAAAAACTGCTGCTCTAATCTCAGATGTCAGGGACGTGCAGCTAATTGAACCCTGTCTGGAATGTGCCTCTTCTTTCTTATCCTAGGGTCAGATCGTATATCTGTCCAGTGTTGTCAAGGTCAGATTGTTTATAGGCCGATCTGATTAGAGTTCTGTGATGAGACTGCCTCCAGGCTGAAGCTGCAGAGATAAGATGAGTTGCAGGTAAGATGCACTGTTAGCAGGACCAGTTAATAAGGCAGATGGATTCAGCTACATGCTGTTTCTGCTGTGTGTGTTGTCAGGTGCACAGCCAGCCACTGTGTTGTATCAGTGTCCTCAGAAGGCCTTTTTACTCTATATGCTTTAAGTGGTGTGCTATTGTTGCTCTCATTCTCTCTGATACCCACACATATTCTGTCCTTGTCTTTTAAGGCTGTAAACAGCATTGCCAAATTCAGAGTGAGCTTGAACCTCCTAATAATTGTTCCTGCCCATCTTGTTCATTCTGTTAATTAGCCCTTGTGGCGTTGGAGTGCAGCATATTGTTGAGACATAATTAATCAACCGGGCTTGTAATTATGCTGGGTTTGGAATGTGAGCGTGGTTGGGAGGCTGGTTGCATTGCCGGGCGTTCAGCTTGAGGTAAACATCTTATTAACCGTGTCAGAGTACCTTGGCCAAGGCAGAGCAATGCGGTTTTATTAAGCTGGAGACGAATGTGCTGTTATCCATATTATGAAAATGGCCTCATAAAAGAACCGGTGCTTGATTAAGTTTATAGCCATTATGGTTCCGAGGTGGTCGAGCTAATGGAAAAATACTTCAGTAGCTGTGTGGAGACAGCAAGAGGGATGATTTTTTATAATGTAAAAATCCATTTGTTCAGCAAAGACCAAAATGTGTATGTGTGTGTGTCTGCTTATATATGCATACAGTGTGTGGGAGTGTAAAGAGCACCTCAATTTCAAAGGGCAACTCGTAGGTAAGGACAGAAAATGGAATATGGATCACATCCCGAGCCTTTAATGCAGGTCTGTCAGGGTAGACAGCCCCTCACAGACTGAGTGATATGATTACAGACAGACAAACGTCTCATACGCAGTGACTCCTAATCAGGTTTTACTTTGAGAAAGTACCATGCTATTATACATAAATTCACTGTTATTACGCCAATAAAAAACACAAAGAACCACCAACAAACATCAGTGCTCCAAAACTTCTTTTGACATTACCCGACGAAGGTGCATGTGAGAATACTAATGTCCAGAGTTGGACCGGACATTAGTATTCTTTAATTTGCCAGCTGCCCAGTAGAAAGTCTCTGATATCCATTTGTTCCAATTTGGGCTGATGTGAGAATAGCACATGCAAGTAGATGTGGTGCCTCTCCCAGACCACAGCCAACGCCTTTGTAAGATAACGGCAATGGGAGCCCATTATGAAGGCCTGCCTGTTCTCCATCCCCTCCACCCCCACTCCCTTGCCAGTAATATAGTACATCCGAACCCAAAGCCCAGTGGGACTTATTGGGAGAAACAAGCTGATGCGCCCAAGTGGTCTGAATTTTCCCTTGGTACTACTGTACATTATTCTTAGTGCTATAAAAGATGGAAAAAACCCAGCATGAACTTAGACTTTGTTCACTATTTGGTTGGTCTAAATTTGCCTAAATACTGCTGTGCAATCAGTGGTTCATTAGCTGAAGTACACATTTTCAATCTATATCAAATTTCGAAGTGGCTCAAGATCAGATCCTGGCAAATTCGAGAAACAAGCAGATGTGCTGAAAAGGTCTTATTTTACCTTGTGGTTACTGTACATTACTCTTAGTTCCTTAAAAGCTGGAAAAACTGACATGAAATCTGCTGAAAAATCTGTATTTATTTCTGTATCAGATGCAGATTCATTTTATTTTGTGAACTTGGGCCTTGTTTACTATTTGGTAGGTTTAAAAGTAGACACTGAAGTGATATTTGTATCATACATATAACATTTTACCAATTTTAACACTTTTCAGCCATCCATCCTCATCCCCACCTGGTTTGATTCCAGGTGGGAACACAAGCCCCTCTCACCATGGAGGGTTGCGTCAGGAAGGGCATTCGGCGTAAAAACCTCTGCCAAATTACCAATGCGGATCGATTCACTGTGGCAAAGATGAATGGCACTTCTGTATGATCCAGAAGGAACATTCATCTTTAGGCTATAGAGCTGAAATCAAATAGCAGCCTACTTCTTCTCAGGGGGGTATATTCCTACCATGTTTGATGAAGCTTCTTGAAATCTGTAATGAGTTACTGCAATAACATTGCAAATGTCTTTGGTGGATGGGGTCGACTTGGCACAAACAGGTCAAAATCACATGTCCTGACTTTTGTATGGGGGGTATAATAATTCAGAGTATTCACAGCTGGTGAGTGGTCATCATGTGTCCTGTCATCTGCATGCTTAACACAAGAAGCACCCTTTCTTAAACGAAATGGTATATTGATCCTGGTTTGTGGTACATAAGAATATAGGTAAATCCCATTCTCCTGCTATTTTCCAAAGTTCACGTATAAGAACAGCTTAAGATAGTGGTTCCCAGCCTGGGGGTTATCACCCTAAACAGTCTACACATAAATGAGTCAAACAAGCTAATATGACTCTTTGCTTGAACTGTCCTGTAGTCTGTGACATATGCAAGCATTAAGGGATGACAAGTAGACAAAGGTTCAGTTTAAAGGATCACAAGTGAAAAAGGCTGGCAACCACTGTAATAACATAAACGACACAGTGCAGCTATCTTCTGGTCCTCGGTCACGCTGTCACATCTCTCAGGCCTGTAATAACAGAGTCTGGGGTTTAATTTTAGCTCGACTGAGCCTTTCACCTCACCACAAGATTTGTGTTTTCGTCAAAATGCTTTATTTTGTTGAACTAATATATCGTCAGCAGTAGGCCAGCAAAAACACACATGCCAGATGTGCATTTAAGTATAGTTTTAACATGTGCTTACACACAGCCACAAAAAGTTGCTGAAACGATGTGCGTTTGTAAAGGACAGTCACCCAGGATTTGTGTCAGTGCACGGTAGGCTTTCATCATTCAGGTGGACTGTCTAACTGTATCATTTTGGAAGGAATGGAAATCTCATTTTATCCAGCATTTGGCCCATCTAGTGTCAATTTTCAACCTGCACTATGTCTATCCAAATCATTTCAGACATAATAATGCTGCTGCTGCTGCTTCTTCTTTGACAGTGGCAATGACTCTGCTACCCAGAGAATGACTGTAATGGTAGTGGATTTCATTTTGAGTATTTACAATGTCAGTTGTGCTCAGCACTGGTGCTGTGGCCAGAAAACAGCAAATTGAACAAATAAGAAAAAAAGCCAATCTGTCACTGAATGACAGAAACCTCTTTATAAAAATATCCCTTCTGGTGGGAGAGAAACACAAATTGACAAATGCTGAATTTCCAGCAGAAGGCCATCATTGGCAACATCCATTTCTGAGCAAGTCAGTTTTCATTTTCTATCAAAGCCCGTATGGCCACAGTTGAATAAGCTGCTGTGCAAACACAATTCAAAGGAGACATGGGATGACAAATTTCAATTCCATTTCCCTGAATGACTCAATAGTGTTGTCCTATGAAAAACTGCAGCAGGTAGAAGCAGTTTAGGGATGCCCATAAGGCCATCAGGGAGAGAGATTGAGGGCAGGAAGAATAGGGATTGGGTCCAGCTGTCACCCACAGAATATCGATCTCAAAGCCCCTCTCCATCTTGTCGGTTTTTCCTTCCATGCCTCTTCATGCCATTTATTTGTGCCTTTTGTTTAAATATTTCCATGTCCTCCACATTTTTATTATATTTATCAAGAAGTTTTACTTCCAAATGAAATTACCATCAATAGATTGTTAAATCCTTTGAAGCTCTAATCCCTAAGAGCACACTAACATGGCTGTTATTTCTAATTCCATTTAATTCCATTTAATACGGCCCAAAAACTGACACTTCTCTCATTTTGTACCAGTGCTTTGATTATCTGAAGTGGTGTTTTCTTTGTGATTAATACATTTTGTTTTGACGGTGTAAGAAAGATACAATGGTAAACAGTGATGCTGATGTTAATGGGATGAAAATAAAGAGTATTGCTATGTGGGTGGATCATGGGTGCATTGTACCATGCTAGAAAAGGCATGTTAAATCCAGGGTTAGGAGTGGCAGACTCCTTCAATAAGAATAAAAGAATATGTATTTATGCACAGTATAATAACATTTAATGGGCGTTACTGGAAATTAGCAGACTTCATGCCAGGAGAGCAGCATGTTTAGAAAGGTAAATTAAGGTAAGCATACAGATAGATATTTTTGTGGTAAGTATAAGGAAAGACATAGAAAAGATTTGTTCTGCTCTTGTAGTGTATAAACCACAACCTTTATATTACATTATTTTACCCCCCCAATACAATTTCATTCTTGCTCAGGATACTCTAAATGAACCTACCTAGAAGTTTCAGTGCACTCGAGGCAAGCAGATGATCAAAGAACTGTTGGCCTTGCTGAGTGTATTCCTCATTTCTGTGATTACGAGTGTTTCATGCCTCTCTCCATCCCCATTTTGAGGATGAAGAATTGCAAAAGGAAAACGGTGCAAAAACATGTATTGTTTCTAAGTGAACACCTCTAGTCAACTTAGGTAAGGTAGGAAAATGAGCAGACTGGGAGAGTTAAAAAAAATAGAAGCAATAAATTAACTGAGGGAAGGAAATATAGATGGAAAACAAATGGTGAAAGGCTGAGTGGTTGGGCTCTGAATTCAGCTTTCACCTTCCCTTGAACCCTGTACTTCCACCTTAAGGCCCCTTTATTCAATGAGCCTTTTTTCCCCAGTGCTAGTCGCCCAACCATAATGATCCATCATTGATCCATGACAGAGGGACTGTCACCACTTAAATCCACTCACTTGTGTTTATGTGTGCAGCCATATGTGTGTGTCTGCGTATTTATTTGCAGCTTCAAGGATGATATCAGAACTGGTCAGGCCCAGACATGCGCTACAGTTTCACTGGTTTACATTAATCATTATTCTTTATTGTTAATGTTAACCTTGAACATTGCACAATTTTTCCTTGAAAACAAAAGTACACAGCAGTGCTTAAAGAGGTTTCTACAGGCTTGGATATCTTGTAACAATACATTCTGTGAGTGTTCATTCACATATTGTCCTCCACCAGCCTCTGATTCTGGATCCTCATTGCCTCAGATGGCCTCGCGTTGCATTTTTAAAAATCACTTCAAATTTGAGATTGACTCACTATTATTTGTTAACATAAATTTAATAAAAGTTTCCAAGAGAAGGGTTTAGATAATAGCTTCTTATTGTGAAATTAATTTTGCTCATCCATCAGGAATAGAGACAGACTTAGTGCCCTTAAATCAATATCCTTATGGGACTGTTATTTTTGTGAGACTCCTGCAAGAGGTTGGGCAAAAGCAGAGGCGTCCTTATGTGAAGTGGATTGACATTAGATTAGATAAGGCAATGGAATCAATTCTTCATGCCCATCATCATTACCATCATTATAATGATACCCTCCATCACTTTTCTATTACACCTTCCTGCCATCACTATCAATTATCCCCACAACCACAAATCACCAGGACAGAGCTCATTTCTCACCAAAGTGTATCCTGAAGAAGACTGAGGTCTAATTGTGTGAGTTGGTGGCAGGGGACATAATGCACGGAAAAATAAAGAAAAGAAAATCAATGCCTTAACTAAAGAAGCCAGTGAATTATTGATGAGGAGCATGTAATGGGATCCCAAGTGTCTGTTTCTCTGTAGCTTGGAATGCTTGCTTCTTAGTTGTGGGCAGAAAAGTAGAAACAAGAGAGGTGACATAAACCACCCACTAATGTCTCCACAGGCAGATTAGCTGACCCAAGTTATCTGGGGCACTGTAGCTCACGCTCGTGGCAGTCACACAGACACGCTCATACAGTATTTTCATTAAGTCTTGTGTGCACAGGTGTAACTGCTTGACTGCATCAATGCTACAAGCAGTTACTGTTATTTTTTTTTTATCAAGGAAGTCAATTTTTTGTGAATTTATTGCCTATTATTAGAACCTATTTTATCCACATTTCTTCAGAAACAATAGCTGTAGCCTTGTGTACTGATTGGGAAAAAGAGCATATAACAGAACACAGTTAAAATATTGAATATTTTATCTTTCCCTCTACATCAGAACATTTTACTGGACTGCAACTGTGGCTTTAATCTGGATCGTTGCATAATAATGTGAAACAGAATTGTTATTGACACTGAAGGTTGCAGTGACATTTTAAATTGATAGGTTTGTTTGGCCAGAACTAAAAGCTAATACATTAATGAAAATACAACACAACAGCTACATCAAATGCTCGCATCTGCAAAAGTGTTGCTTATTTTCAGTAAAAATATCTAAATAGAATGTTGTACTTGTGACATTAGAGTTTATGTGTTTTTTCTCTATACATCAAATACATTCTAGAACCCTTGAGTTTATTTAACATTCAAAATAATTACAATAGAAACGCTAAAACTGCAGACATGTCTGAATTCACTGACACTTTTCACCCAGTAAGATAAACTCACCAGCCACTTTATTAGGTACACTTGTTCAGCTGCTTGATTAAATAAATATCTTAGTTAATTGCATGGCAGCAACTCAAAGCATTTAGTTATGTAGACATGGTCAATAAGACCCGCTGAAGGTTAAACTGAGCATCAGAATGGGGAAGAAAGGTGATTTAAGTGACTTTGAGCATGGCATGGTTATTGGTGGCAAACATGTTAGTCTGAGTATTTCAGAAACTGCTGATCTACTGGGATTTTCCTGCATATTTGTCTCTAGGATTTAAAGAGAATGTTCTGAAAAAGGAAAAAATATGTAGTGGGCTGCAGAGAATGGCCAGACTGCTTCGAGCTAATAGACAGGCAGCAGTAACTCAAATAACCACTCATTATACCCAAGGTATGCAGAAGAGCATCTCTGTACAACATGTTGAACCTTGAAGTAGATGAGCTGCAGCAGCAGAAGATCACACCAGGTGCCACTCCTGTCAGCTAAAACAGGAAGCTGAGACAACAGTTTGCACAGGCTCATCAAAATTGGGTAATAGAATGTCGCCTGGTCTGATGAGTCTCAATGTCTGTTGTAACAGTCGAATGGTAGGGTGAGAATTTGGTTGAAACAACATGAAATCATGGATCCATCCAACAGTTCAGGCCACTGGTGGTGTGATGTATGGGGGATATTTTCTTGGCACACTTTGGGTTCCTTAGTACCAGTGGAGCGTAGTTCAAATGCCACAGTATTGAGTATTGTTGCTGACCACGTCCATGCCTTTATGACCACAGTGTACCCATCTTCTGATGGCTGCTTTCAGCCGGATAACACATCGTGTCACAAAGCTCAAAACATCTCAGACTTGTTTCTTGAACATGAGAATGAGCTTGCTGTACTCAAATTGAACCCACTCACCAGATCTCAATCCAATAGAGTACCTTTGGGATGTGGTAGATCAGGAGATTTGCATCATGAATGTTTAGCTGACAAATCTGCAGCAACTGCATGATGCCATCATGTAAATATGGAGCAAAATCTCAGAGGAATGTTTCCAGCCCCTTGCTGAATTTGTGCCATGAAGAATGAAGGCAGTTCTGAAAGTAAAAGCAGGTCCAACCCAGCACTAGCAAGCTACATCAAATGATGAGGCCAGTAGGTGTATATACTAATTCAAACTTTAACTGCTCACAGTGTTTAAAAGCAGTTGAAGCAAATTCATGTGTGAATCCAAATTTCTTCTCTTATATAGCTTCAGAAATGAGAAACTGCGTTGTTTACCCACACTGAGCTGCTTGTTTTTATTGCAAGAGGAGAAGGTGGGCTAACTTGTATTTAGCCGGAGAAGAGGCAGAAAGGAGGAATGTGAATGAGAGGTAGAGAGAGGGTGGCCAGGTGAGGCCTGAAAGCTGCCTTTGTGTGGCAGCTGGCAGTAAGAACACTGTCCTTCACTGTGAGGTGTGTTCTCCACACAAACACACACTGTATGTACTGTACAAGTTTGGGAGTTATGAGGGGATGTTTGGCAAAAATGCAAAGCTGAAATACCGTTACACGTTCAGAAAAAGACCTCACTCAGTCTGTCAGTGGTGAATGAATGTTTTAGAGCCATAAAGTGGCTATGTTTTCCTTCTGTGTTTCCAAATCTCAGTTTCAGATGCTAAACGCTCTCTTATTTTCTCCTCCACTGCATCTCAACTGTATCTGCTTCAGTTCAACTGGAGCTTGAAGAGCATGATAGCATCTAGCTCAGTCTGCTGCTCCCGGTTTCGCATACTATCATAAGACTATTCCAGAAGTCAGCACACATCATGGTACATATGAGCCTGCAAATAACCATCAGTTTTTATAGAACTGTGGAAGCCAGGGAAAGATGAAGGCAGACTTGACGAAGAGATGGTTTTGATGTGTGGCTAATAATGTTTTTTTTAAAAGTGTGCTGAGTTAACTTTTCACAATTTTCTCCTTATGAGCTCCAGCTGAAGAGGGATTTTGACAGCTTAAAACCCTCTGCAGCCTGTGAAACATTACCCAGCTGTGGTACTTAAGTGCCATTTGATTATATGTGTGTATTAAATGTGATCGGGGGTTGCAGATTACATATGTCTAACCAAAATGAAAAGCTATACCCACTGGACTAAGAAGTGTTAGCTATGACATCTGCTGAGACAGCAGTTACACAACTAAAAACCAGTGTATCGCTCAGTGTTGGTTGCAGAACTGGGACTATGTTCTGTGTACTGATGTGTATTCTTGTTTGTTTACTTCTCCCCAGGAGGGGCCCTGCAGACAGCAGTTGTGCCAGGCACCATGAGGCAGCAAGCTTGGCCTGTGAGAGCGGAGAAATCACCCTTCATCACTCTCAGCCAGGCTGGACAGCGGAAGAAATGTACAAAGCAGCAGCGTGTGCTACAGCAGAGACGGGCTAATACACACATCTGAGCATACAGTTGAGAGCAAATGGGGAAGCCAGAAAGAGGCTGAGAGAAGGGAGTCAGTAACTTAGACTGTGTCATTCTAAATGGCAAAGTGGACTGGACCACATTCAGAGGCAGTGATGCCCGTGTTAACACATTGTCCTCTGTTAGAAGCTCCTTGTTAGAAGTCACAAGTCAGTCCCAAACCCCTGTGAGGCTAAAGAGCTGAGGGGCCAAGGAAAATAACGACAGAGGACGAGAGAGAGAGAGACAGAGCGGAAGAAAGAGACTGTGACAGGCCCTCATGCAGGCGCGTAAGAAGTATGTTCTGCTGGGCTTGTGTGCGTGCTGCTGGCTGGTCCTCTTTTACTGGGGTGGAGGAGTCCAGCTGCGTCTACTCCGCCTGCTGACACGCCACCGGGGTGAGGTGCTGCGCCCCTGGCCCAACTGGACCGACCGAGCCTTCTTGCCCCGCTATGCCCACTTGGATGAGCTGCAGACAGACCCCGGGACAGCAGAGTCACCCCGCCAGCGGCGCCAAGCATGGTCTGCCATTTATAAAGACAGCCGCTGTCGCATGGAGACCTGCTTTGACTTCTCTCGGTGTCGCCGTAGAGGAAGGGAAGGGTTCAGGGTATACATATATCCATCTGAGAAAAATGATCATGTGTCGGAAAGCTACAGGAAGATCCTAACATCTATAGCTGAGTCACGGTACTACACTTCAGACCCCCGTGAAGCATGTCTGTTTGTGCTTGGGATAGACACCTTAGATAGGGACCAGCTATCAGGACAGTTTGTGCCCAATGTGGATGAACGTATTCGTGGGTACCCTTTGTGGAATGATGGACGGAACCATCTGATTTTCAACCTGTACTCAGGCACATGGCCTAACTACACAGAGGACCTGGGCTTCAACATTGGTCAGGCCATCTTAGCCAAAGCCAGCCTCAACACAGAACATTTCAGGCCAGGCTTTGATGTTTCCATCCCTCTCTTCTCAAAAGATCACCCGCAGAAGGGTGGAGAGCGGGGCTGGCTGGTGAGGAACACAGTTCCACCACGAAGGAAGTACCTGCTGATGTTCAAAGGAAAGCGCTATCTAACAGGCATTGGCTCAGACACAAGAAATGCTCTTCATCACATTCACAATGGGAAGGACATTGTGTCGCTGACAACATGCCGCCATGGGAAGGACTGGGAGAAGCACAAAGATGCCCGCTGTGACCATGACAACCTGGAATATGAGAGGTAAGACTAGGGTGACATGGCAAGTAGGGAGGTGATGTTAAAATGAGAATTGTGAGTTAATGTAGCAGTACATGAGGATTTATAGAAAATGGTTTAAAGTGTTGTTTTTTTATTAGGAAATACACAATGGGGTTGTTCTGCTTGCCTTCTTATTTGAACTTTACATGCTGTTTTATTGGTCTTTTAGATGTCACTGATTTTCTACAAGCAGTGTCAGCGGTAGCTTTTGTATCCCACTGGTTATTTTTGTCTCTGTTTTACTGCTACACAGTGTTTGACTGCTTGAGTTTATGATATTTGGCAGTTGCATCCTAGATCAAAGATTTAAGACACAGACTCACGTCTCTGGAAATTTAGATTCAGGTCACAATTTACAGTAATCTTTTTTATTCTGATATTATATTAGCACTATTAAGCAGTGGTTTTAACATGTCTAACTTGCAACAACTGACCTTCAGCTCCTTTATTATTTAGGGTTTAAAATATAATACAGTGTGATAGATGGTCAAATTAAAGTATTCAAGTATGTTTTGTGTGCACTAATGTAAGTCCAGGAAACGCATAGCTACAGCTAATGAATTACAAGTTGAACTACATTGTGAAATGAACCAAAGCAAAGGTCACCACAAAGAATGGCTGTGTGAAATCTGTTAGGAATAAACTACTGTTGAGTTTAAGTTTTTTTTTCAGATTGTCCATGTTAATGATTTTCTTGCTTGTGTTGCATGGCGAATGCTTGTCATTTCCAATTTTGTCTAGACAAAGCCTGAGAACTAAGTTTACAATAGCATTTAATTTAAAAAAGAAAAAAGAAAGCTGCTTATTATTAAAACCAATAAATGTCAGCACATGAGGTTTGAAAATGGGTTGAACAACTATAAAATATATATTTCCACTTCAGGCCTATGTGCTGATTGGGCCTGTTCACCCTGTGGTTTTTGCCATTGTTGATTTAATAATGAAAAGCTTTTGGAAACACACCCATCTGCCTTATACATTTTGCAGCAGTAGCTTGATAAACATGTCTTATCCTCCCAGTGCTTTTCTCCAACTGGATTATTAGACAGTAAGTTGGGATGGGAATCGAGAACCCATTCCATGTTTTTCTGTTCAATTACAAGTATGTTCCTCAAAACTTATCTGTTCCTTTTATCAATGCTGGCATGTGTTTCTGAAAGTTGTGCATTGCGAAACAATGGGGTAAGCTGTTCACACCTGAGTCACATGCAAACCTTTATTTTCTGCTCTTTTGACTGGGAGAAAACACAATGCTTGATGCTGAAAACCTGTACCCCCCCATCTTATCAAGATTCATCCCTAGCCAAATTGCCTCAAAAACAAGGCCTCAAGCTAGAGTTGGGTGATTTGCTTCATTGTCTAATCATCCTATTGTCCCCTTGTGACGTCACCAATGACTGATAGCATAACTGCGGGACAAATAGGTCAATGTGCATCTAGTATGTTGGCACTATCTGCCCTCCATAATGCATAATGTGTGGCTCAAATGCAAAAAATTCAATAGTGCGTAGGTGAGAGAGAAACACACACACACACACACACACACACACACACACTGGCTTTATCTTAGTTAACATGACTGGATGGATCCCAGCTGAATAGCTAAAGCAGTAAAATGTCATCACGTTTGCTGGTTCTTTACTTTTTTAACCTTAGACTTATAGTTCTGCTATATCCTCCAGTTTGTTTGTTTTTTTTCAGAGTAAAATATCTTACCTGTCTCTCCTCTGCTCTTCACATTGGAAGAAGTTACAGACACAGATAAACATCTCTTCAAATGCACAGTCACACTACACTATAATTTAACAATAGATCCAAGATCCAACATTCAGCAATAGCCTCCCTTTTTTCTGTTGTTTGATAACGGTGGATCAGTGTAGTCGTTCCACAATCACACATTATTTTTATAGTATGCAGAAGCCCGAGCGTGGAGTTGTCTGTGTTTCAACTATCTGTTATGTGTGGAAATGCGACATGAAACTCTGGTGAGGTAGATTTGATTTATTATGAATCTCATAATGACAGTAATAATGCATCAGTAGGGAAATAAGCTAAAAATCACCTTAATTGGTGAGCTATCACTGATGGCTTTGACCATCACCAATGCCCAACCTCATGGCCCATGAGCACAACCCTCCCTCAAGGTCTCAAGGTCAAAAAATGTTCTGGTTGGTTGCAGGAAAACAGTGAGTGTCATTACACACACAAATTTTGAATTCTACAAACTGAGGCGATTGGTTTAAACCTTTACTGAATTATATTAAGTAACTGGCAGTTGACAGATTTTACTTTTAAATTGCAAGCTATTTACTTTGGCACTTATTCCCAGAAGTCTAACATACTCAAGCACTTAGACTTTTCCTTTGTGTTTACTATGTTGAAAATGCTACACCCTGGTTATTACAGTGTTATGGAAGCAGTAAACTTGGAGTAGGTATAGACCATACACGCTTAATTATTAGAACTGTTGCAAAAGGCCATTATATTTCATTGTACTGGCTAATTTAAAATTGATCATGCTGATTGGTGGATGTAAATCCCCCTCTCCATTAGTAGCTCTCATAGGAACCTATTTTTACCTACCTCCAACTTTGTAGCAGCAGGCAACAGTACCACTGCAATTTCTCCAGAAATTGCATTATTTAGTTATTTTTTTACAGTTAAAACAAACAGTTCATGACAGAATGAATTTAATATTTTTGTCTGGACCAGTACTGTATCAAATGTATGTTCAGTAGTGTAATTCTGTTTTTGTAGTCTATTTATGTGTGCAGTCTTCATCTTCTTCTGTTATTTTTTGCAGTAGTATTTACATAAAGATGAACAACACAGTCCTATACCACAACATCTCTTTTTCAGTCCTTCTTGCTGAACTTACACTTTGCTATAAAAGTCTCTGCAGCTGAAGTGCTGACAGAGCTTCTCATTATATAGTCTGCGCCTGTCCATTCAAAGAGACATACTAAGGTACTCTGATGGTGCAGAACATTTGTAGACAGGAGATGATGGATTTCTGCAAAAGGAAGAATACTAAAAGAATGAGAATTAGAAGTTAGTCACATCTAAGCTATCAAACCATTGTGGCTAACAGAATAAAACTGCAAAGTGAAATTTGGAGGCCCTGTTCACACTGTCATTATACTAAAATAGATAGTAATTGTCCAAAGATGTCCTATGTAGAGTTGGCATGTTCTCCCTGTGCTTGCATTGGGTTCTCTCTGGATACTCTCGCTTCCTCTCACAGTCTGAAGACATGCAAGGGGATTAGGTTAATATGTGATTTTAAATTGACCATAGGTGTGGATGTGAGCGTGAATGGTTGTCTGTCTCTCGGAGTTGGCCCTGCAATGGAGTGACAAGTTGTCCATAGTGTACCCCACCTTTTGCCCTATGATGGCTGGGATAGGTTCTGCCCCCTACAAACCTGAACTGGATAAGTGGAAGAGAATGGATGGATTGATACAAAGATGTGTTCAAAGATGTGTTTGGGGGCGATCACTTGTCAGATTAATATGCAAGTGATGGCAAATAAAGTTTTCCTGGCAATAACATTTGCTTCAATTTCAGTAGTTAGTTGGAACTTCTGATCCAAGAACATGCTCTAGCCTATACCTTAGGTTTGTTTACATTGGGCTGGGCAGTGTAGGGATGGGGCTGCTTAAAGCTTCATGAATGAGCTCATTTATTCCGCACAGCCTACCACTTAGACACCGGGTGGGCAGGAGGGTTGTGGTTGTGGTTAATTTGGATACAGCAATGGCTCTGAGGGTATAAGGGTGTGAATGGGGGAGGCAAAGTAAGAGACAGCTGCTGTTTGTAAAAAACACACAAAACGCTGATGTTTTTTTTTCCTTCTTTCCTCTTTTGTATGAAGTCTCTCTCTTTGTGGTGAATGAGCGATGTGAGGGGATGGGAGAGAGGGAAGGTGCTGGATCATCCCTCTTTCTGCATCCTTTGAATTTCCCTTTGGGGAAAGACAAAAGGGATTTCTGAGGGGAGAACATGAGAACTGCGATGGCCATAGAATTAAAATGTGTTAGAGAAAAAGAAGACGAAAATGAACTGCACGAGCAAGGTTTGGTCCATGTAGCAACACATCCTTGTCACTCCATCTGTCTGCAGTTACTTGCATTCTGTTTCCTTCTAAAAAAATTTTAAAAATGCAACTGAAAAAACAGCACTCTACTAATAATAGTCTATATTGCAGAGAAAGCATGTGTCTTTGTTTATGACTGTCACTGTATATACAGTGTGCATGAGCTTGTGTTTGTATTTGAGACCCTGTCTCAGTTAATGAGGCTCTTAGAAGGTAGCACCAGGTTAATGATCGCCTGCATCTGGTACACCAACAGATTAGCCTTGAGAGACCTGGACAACCAATGACCTAAGCAACCAGTGGAACAAGGGCACAAGGAGGAGGAGGAGGAACTAGGAAGGGGTGGGGGTGGAGGGGCTTAGATTGAGTGGTCAGTATAGTGGTATAACATAATTTCTCTACCCTAATAAAAACCTGAATAACCCCCCTCTTTGGCCAAACAAATGAGAAAATAAATAGGACTGTAAATAGATTTCCTTCTGGGTGAACATCGGATCCTCATAATGTTTTAACAGTAAACATTAATGAGTTTCTATAATGAAGAAATGCTAAAATGGCAAAAATATGAGGAAGATTACATTCACAAATTAAACTCTGGTCATTATCAGTTAAACAGCTGAACAACAGCAGTACAAAATGTTCAGTATAAATTTATAACTGCTGTTTGTAAAGGGGAAAAACTGCAGCATGAAAATTTCTAATCTGGGAGTAAATAGAACACATATTTTACACAAAGACTCTGAATGCCTAAAAGATGTACAGTACTATACAAAAGTATTAAGCAACCTCTCATTTCTTTATATCGTGCTTCCAAGGAACCAGACTTTCTCAAGACCACTTTTTAAAATGGTCTTGAGCAATAATTCTCCAGTGTTTCTGAAGGTCTTTCAAAGCTTTTCTTTGTATCTTGTCGGCTTTTTCACTCATTTTCAGTCCAGTCCTTGTACCTAACCTTGAAACTCCACTTGTCCTCGAAACTGGACAAGTGGAGTACAGCAGATGAACAGTATTTGAAAGTCATAACCTAAAAAATAAGGAAAAATTCAGCAAAAACCTGACACAGGACCTGAGAGATGCATCTGGATGCATCTTCAGTTGATTCATCTACTTCACTGAAGCCTGATCAGAAATGATCTCCATGAAAGGCTGACTGTCAAGAAGCCATGCTTAAAGAAGGGAAGTGGGTAGAAAAGGCTAAAGTATGCCAAATTACACAAGAACTGGAATGAAAATATGTGGCAACAGGTCTTACAGAATGATGAATCCAAATTTAAATTTTTGGTTCCTTGTCAATATGTACGGTGGTGATCAGGAGAAAGGTAAAACAGTGAGTGTCTACAGCCATCTGTGAAATCCAGTTGTGACTTTGTCATGGTTTGCATTTCAGCCAGTGGTGTTGGGAATCTTGTCAAAGCCAGTGGGTTTTGATCCACCATGCACTACCATCTGGAAAGCATCTGATTGGCAAAAACTTCATTTTTTAGCATGGCAATGATGTCAAACACATTGTCAATGCAGTAAAAGCCTACCTGGATAGAAAAACACTCAGTGGAAGACTATCAGTCATAGACTGACCTCCCCAGAGCCCGGACCTCAACATTATCGAAGCAGTGTGGGATCATCTTGACAGAGAACAGAACAAAAGGCTGCCAACATCTAAAGAAGAGCTTTGGAATGTCCTTCAGGAAGCCTGGAGAATTATTCCTGAAGCCTACTTACAGAGTTTACAAGAAAGCTTTCTTAAGGGAGTGCAGGCTATGTTGAAGAATGAAGGTGGTCATAACAGATATTGACTTTCTAGCTCATTATAACTGTACAAACTCTATTTTCCCCTTATGTACTGTATTTCCATTTGCATATTTCAATAAATTGTTGAACCCATTTCCCATTTTCATAGCAAAATATAAAGAAATGAGGGGTGATTTGAGATTTTTGCACAGAACTGTATAAACTCTGAAGCTGAGGGAGCATTATATAAACTGACTTTCAGATATCTCACACTATGTGATACACTTGCATAGATGCGTGACTGTACATCACTTTACAAACCGGAAAGGAATATTTGTGCTCATAAACATGTTCATGCATGTATTACATCTTCATTAACAAATTAACAAGAGTTAATTAAATGAAATGAAATTAAATTAGATATTCATCTACAGTCTGTCTCTTGAACCACTACAAAAAAGATCATTTTTATTTGCAGATAGGTTTGGTTTTGGTCTTGGTTTTGAGAAGTGTGATGTGTGCCACCAATACAAGTTTTACCTGACCTGTTTTACGGTGTTGGTGTGGCAGCGGCACAAGACAATGGCATCACAGCAGATCTCCTACCTTTACTCTCCTAAAATGTTAAGGTTATATTATGTTTTTGTTCAAAAGCTGAATTATGTATCAGTGCTGCACTTTTCTTGCCTTAATGAAAAATGATATCCCCATGGATGTCCTCAAAGTACTTTTTCTAAGATTTACTTTAAATATCTTTGTTACCACCATTTCTATTAACACAGTTTTACTTGTTAAAAGTACAGAATGATTGGTAAATTGGACCCAAAGAATCCCATTAAAATGTGCCATAGGGATAAAGAAATCTGAATAGGAACAGAAGGTGCCTGAAAAAAAATTCTTTTGGCTCTACTGAACTGGTGTGTAACTTTGAGTGTATGTGTGTGTGTGTGTGAGAGAGAGCGTACATGGATTATGGATGATGGGGGGAATACAGAATGAAATAGAAAAGAGACAAGTTGGAGATAGGACACAGTGGTACCCAAGGCATAAGAGTAGTAAGATAGAAAAGAAGAAAAGAAAAATGTCATGTGATAAAGATTATAGAAAAATGGGGGGGAAAGACTAGGTGATACCGCAGGCAAGTTAAGGAAAAGCAAGAATCCGACAGGGCAGGAGGGAGGGTGACAAAGTGTGAGAGAAAGACAGGGCAGAGGAAGAGGGAATTGGAATGGGGGATATTTGAAGCAAGGCAGAAGCTGTGCTGCAGCCTAATGGCCTAGTTTCCCTCGCTTTATAGAATTCTCTAAGAAAGGGAAGGGAAATGTGCATTGTACAGTGAATGTAAATGAGCAAGTGTGCGAAAAATAGAGAGAGGAGAGTAAGAAAGAGAGAAAAACATACAAAAGGTACTAACAAAAACACTAAGTTCTCAACTTCCTTAAACAAAACATATGTTACGATTACACTTTTACATATTCTTTTATACAGTATGTCACCTACATGTTACACCTACAGGAGGTTTTATGAAATCTCATTCTAAATCCATAGGCATTAGTATGGAGTTGGTACCTCCTTTGCATTAGTAACAGCTTCCACTCTTCTGGGAGGGCTTTCTGTAAAAGTGTGTTGGAATTTTTGCCTACTCATCAACAAGAGCATTTGTGAGGTCAGCCATCGATGTTGTATGAGAGAGCCTGGCTTGCAATCTCCATTTTAGTTCATCCCAAGGTGTTTGATGGGGTTGAGGTCAGGGCTCTGTGTGGGTGCTTCCACACCAAACTCATCCAATCATGCCTTTATGGACCTTGCTTTGTGCAGTGGGAATGCGGCAACAGAAAAGGGCCTTCCCCAAACTGTCCCACAAAGTTGGAAGCTAGAATTATTGGAAAGATCTTGATAAGCTGATGCATTAAGATTGCCCTTCACTGGGACTAAGGGGCCACATAACGTTATCTTTTCTCCACCAAGCTTTAAAGTTGGCATAGTGCAATCAAGCTAATAATGTTTTCCTGACATTCATTAAACCCAGACTTGTCCTTCAGTATTCTATAGAGCGACAAATCATGCTTCCCTATCAGGCAAGTAGAGAAGCATGATTCATGACTCTACAGAATAAGTTTTCCACCGCTTCAGAGTCCAGAGGCAGCATGCTTCACATCACCCTCCTGATACACAGTTTTTGTGCTGATGTTAATTCCAGAGGAGGTTTGGAATTCTGCAGTTAATGAAGCAGCAGAGTTTTGGCCATGCTGAGGCACATACAGTAGAGTATAAGAGTCACAGATGCTGTGGTTCCTAAACACTTCCATTTTGCAATAATATCACTTACAGTTGATCATGGACCGTCAAGGAGGGAAGAACTTTCATAATTCAGTGAGCTCTTTAGAACAATTTAATTTTACACACTTGTGACTGAAACACCTGAATTCCGTGATTAAAAAAAAAAAAGGTGTGGCTCATTACTTTTGTCCATGGAGTCTCTTTAGGTGAAACTACATAAGTCAAAACTTGCTATTAACTGTTTAGACAATCTCTAACTCAGTTGCTAAATGAAGTGACATTTTTTAAACAAAATATTAACTGAAGTCTTTAAGGAGTTGAATACAGTTAGAGGGGTTCAGTAAATTCAGCTCAATCCACTGTGTAATGTTTCATAAAATTATCAATAATAAATGGATTTCTATCAATTTTATCATGAGGAGCGCAGTTTTATGTTTACTTCTAAAGTATGTGTTGCTATCTGACTAACAGGAATTCTTGCGGACAGATGGCAGCCAGCTTTTCGCCAATGAATAATTTGTTAGGTCTTGAGTCTTGACTCATGAAATTCTCAATGTTTAGATGATTGTTATTAGTTTTAGCCAAAACTGTGAGAGAGGGAGAGACATTTTCAAGGTCACAAATCAATTTAATTTCACTTTAACTGAGGAATGATATCTTTGGCTGTAATTCTTACTTGGAAGATGATACAGTGTTGGCAGCAGTTTGGAGTCTTTGAAAGTCTACTACTGGAGCTCCCTTCACTGCTCATCTGAGAGGAAGAAAAACCACAAGTTTCATTCTATATTGTCTTGCAGAGATTAAATATTGTATTTTTGGTCAAACATAAGTCTGTCAGAGCTTGCTTGTCATTTGTCATTAAATGTTTATGTTCCAATATTTATGCTGTCATTGTTTCCTCAACCACTGCAGTCACAAACTTGAGCTTCCCACTTCCTAAATGCTCCTATTTCAGTGTGAATTTCTAAGAATTCTGACTCTTCAGTTGTTTAAAATAGTTTAGAAATTATCTGTCTTGTCTGAGGGCATTCATTGTGACAATCGCTTGTTGTTTGCACTGTCACACTAGCCACACCAGCGTCACTGGAGCCACATCCCCACAGTATATGAGTCAGCTTACGTTCAACAGCTTTGTGCTGCACCAGGTCTGAAAAACTCCAGCAGTTTTTTTTTTCATATGCAAACAAGATCAGGAAAAACATAACCACCCAAAACAGTAGACATATCTGCCACACCCAGGCTTTACTTAACATATGGGAGGTCCTAATTTGAATCCCTGCATTAAAAACAACATCATATATAATCGTAAGGGTACAGTATGTGCACATTAAAGGATTTCTTAGAGTACTGTAATCATATTTTCTCTCCCTAGCTCACACTTTCTTTTGCATGTATCCTCTGCACAACCCCTTCACTTTCCTCCCCATTATCTTTCCTTCTTCCTCTCATTTTTTCATACTGTACTGTACACAGTCCTGCAGTTGACTGCAAGCCTCCTACCATCTTTGTGAGCTCCATGTATGCATAATTTATGATAAGACCCTGGGTTTCCATGAAGGCAAACTTTTCTGACAGCACAGCTGTGTCTGTAGTGTTAAACACAATGGTCTTGCATGCCGTTGTGTTAGTTACATGCACATGAATGCACATATGCTTGCCCACAAACCCTGATGAACAGTCCCCTTTTTCCTCTCACTTGCTAATCTATGCATTCCAGTTTTGACACCATGCTTCCTCCAACCCCAAACCCCATGCACATTTCGATGAGCCATTTTTCAGCACGCAAAAGGTTACCAAAGGAAAGGTCTTATAGCATGTGAGCCTTAGACTGTTAGATGAGGTTTTATCTCTCCACACTTTCAAAAATTACATGAGTTTTAACCATGGTCGATACGTAAGCATCTCATGCAGTAGAATGGGTCACCTTTTGTTTTTGTCACAGTAGTGCTTACAGCATTCATGAATTGATTTCTTATTTCAAATAAGGTACCTGTATATGGTTTATTAATGTTCTATGAATTATTTAGATTTCCATTTTCCGGTTTCCAAACTTGATTACAAAGGATCTGGACAAAAAACATGATGTAACCTGTTAGTTATTGGAAGCTGATTGTCACAGTTCATTATTGTTGAACAGAGCACACTAAGTTTTCCCCGTTTTTAGTCTTTGGTCTATATAAGGTTACCTGTTGCTTTTAATGGACAAATTAAAGCAGCAGTGGTATGTCAAAAAGAAAAGTTTTTCACAGGACTCTATGCAGGACACCCAAAGACTCTGTAGCTTGTAGAACCACTTTTAGCACAAATAAATTGAAATAATCATTTTATGTATGACTTTTTTGGTGTGACATCATTGTGAAGGATCTTTGATCCACTCTTCTTTACAACATTGCTTCAGTTAATTGAAGTTTGAGGGAAACGTTTATGCACAGCTCTCTTTAGGTCCCCCACAGGATTTCAGCCAGGTTGAGGTCTGTAATAGGCAATAGTAACACCTTGATTCTTTTATTTTTCAACCATTCTGTTGTGGATTTGCTGGTGTGCTTGGCATCATTGTACTTGCATGACCCAGTTTTAGCCAAGCTTTAGCTGTGGAACAGATGGCCTCATATTTGACTCCAGAATACTTTGGTATACAGAGGAGTTCATGGTTGACTCAGTGACTGCCAGGTTCCCAGGTCCTGGCTAAAAAACAAGCCCTAATCATCACCCCTCCACCACCGTGCTTAACAGTTGGTATGAGGTGTGCTGATATGCTGATTTTTGTTTTCGGCAAAGATTGGGCCGTGCATTGTGATCAGTCATCTCAACTTTGGTCTCTTCTGTCCAAAAGACTTTGTTCCAGAGATCTTGGATTGCTCAGATGCCACTTTGCAAACATAGGCTATGCTGCCATATTCTTTTGTGAGTGAAGAGGCTTTCTCCTGGCTCCCATTCCAAACAAGCCATATTTGTTCATATTTGTCTTTTTTAAATTTCACTGTCTTGAAAAATTGATATGCTAAGTGAAGCCTGTAGACTCTGAGATGTAACTCTTTTTTTTTTGCAGTTTCTTTGAGTATTGTACAGTCTGACCTTTGGGTGAATTTACTTGGACATCCACTCCTCAGAAGCTTGTGGCATTGAGTTAATGTGCTTGTGAACGGTCCAGACAAGCAAACTTGGCCGCTTACTAAAACTCCCCCAGAGTAACAAACTCACACAGCTTCAGGTCCTTCTGTAGATTATTCCAGGAAAGAGAGGCAGCCTATTTCAAAGCCCTTTTTCCTAATTCAGTTCTGACTCTGGGGACAGACATTTGTAAAAAATTTTGTGAGAGCAAAGCCTGTACTGATTATGGTTTTTACATATATGTACGTACACAGATAAGCAACCCAAGAAGAGTTTTATAAATAAACCCAACCAATAGGAAAGTCTGTGGACATACAGAGATTTCCACTGAACAGCAACATACCAAAAACAGTGATGTACATGATTTAATTAAGTACATTTGATTAGCAGCACCTGGCTGCTACTTAAATTCCTATGGAATAAGCAAGGGTGTACTTGGTTTTATACAAGAGTGCAGATTCCTGTGAAAACTTTGTTTTTCACATGAATTTATCTTTGTTAAACAAAAAGGCATAGGACAGATAAGATGGAACTGAATGCTTAGATACCAGTAGTAGTTTTATAAGACTTTAGCCGCTTTGTGTCTAATTTTAAAATAAAACATTTTATTTGTCAGTACAGGCAACTGATCATGAATCATAAATTCTAGTTACATTGTCACATTGCTAATAAAATCCAGCTTCTTCGACGGAGATCACCTTGCCTGTAATATTCTCTGTCTGTTGGTTGACCTCTCTGAGTTCACTTTGTACAGACATACGTGAAAACAGTGATGATTTAAAAATACATCTGTTTTCTTCTGATTGTCTTTGGGAATTTGGAAGCTGTAGTAACTCAGGTCACACAGTTATAAACTATGACTCCTGAGAAAAATTGGTGGAGTTAATCTCAGTTTATTCTAAAAAGAGTTCAAGATATTTAATACAGGTAGAGTGGATAAGGACGGCTTATCCAGAGTCAGTCATGGCTCTGTTTCTTGCTGATAATATAGGAGATTTGGCTCAAAGTTATAAGTTTAGTTATGCCAGTGTATGTAAATCTAATCATTTTTCAGCAGAAATAGTTCAGAGTGGAAGGTTAACCAAAGCCATATTTAATAAGATTTTGCTTTGGGGAGCTGCTGATAGCCTGAAGATTGAAACATTTTACTCATGATAAATTGTATTGTATTCAGACATCTTTTTAACATTTTAGATATGAGTTTGGGTTCTAACCCAACAAGAAGAAACACTTTATCTGATGATTTATGCTATTATGAAAAAAAAAATAAGAATAAGAATCAGAATACTTTATTAATCCTAGGGGGCAATTGTATTGTAAAAAACATTCTTAAATGATGTCAACAATCTGACCTCAACTGACAGGCTTGACATGTTTGGCACATTTTCAGATGTATCCTGTGGTTTAAGAAAATATAAAGAAAATCAGTGAAGAACTGTGAGAAGTGTCAGCAAGTCAGGGTCTGAGTGTCCTGTTTATTGCTGATTTACCTGGTTTGTAAAGATTTGGAGAATATTTTGTGAACTCTATTATAGGCTTGTAATGTGGTAATGTGTCATTTTTTAATGGCAGATTTGGTGTAAAAAGATTAGCTTTGAGCTTGTTTTGGGATTGAAAATGATTTTTGCTGCCAAGTTCTAACAATGAATAACACATTGAGCTTTTCCACTATCAGCTCCCCACTCCTCAGTTGTATCAAAGCTCATGCTTTGTTTTCACTTTCCAGCTCCAGTATGTATGGGGTAGGTGGTTCCACCCCGTCAGGTGCATATCAGGTTTCTCAAGGATGGCCGTTTGGCCCTGGGGCTCTCTCAGTGGTGTGGATGTCGTCTTAATGGGTGCCATTCAGTGCCCTAATCGAGCCCTTTATCAACCCCAGCTAACACCACAGCGATCATAGCAGAAAGAGCCTCCAGCGACTGTGCTTGCTTTGTCCAGGCCAACTGGAGCGTAAAAGCTTTGACAATGACAATGCAGTCAGGAGAGAGAACGATGGAAAGAGAGAAAGATGTGGTGAGAGACATTTCTCAATTCCTTATGCAGTTAAGAAGCCAACCTTCAGCTCAGTGGCCCGATTTTCAAGTTTACTGTTTCTGGATGACATCCCTTTGACCTTTGACCCCACCAACATAAGCTATGAGTGTTTTAGTAATTATGAAAAGAAGGAAGGTCAGCAATTAGTGATAATTCTCTGGCTTTCTATCCTTTCGTTATATGATTGTGAGATATCAAGGGAGAAAATATAATCAATTAAGGGAAGGCACATTTGGCTAAGGCAAAGTTCATTTCAGATTTGTCTTAAAAAACACTCAACCTCACCAGAAAAAGAGTTATGCAGAAATTGTTAGGGTTTACAAGTTCAAATCATTAATATGAAAACAAGCCAGCAAGCATATCATTACTAAAAGACACGTAGCACTCAGACCAGATTTTGCTGCAATTACACTGTCCTAAACACATTCTGAAGATTTCTTTTTTTCAAGCACTTTCTCGTAGGATGCCTAAATTGCCTGAGATATCTGCTATAAAATTAGGTCAGAAAATATTGTGTAGTGTAAGTTTGCAATAAGATGAAAAGCCTTTTTAATAACAGCTCCTTTTTTGCCCTCTTTGATGTAGAATGAAGGGCTCCGATTGGCTGGTCTCGAGATGAATGACTGATACACAGTGATAATCCCAACCACTGGAGGGTTCAAAGGACTCACTAATATATGCAGCACTATCAGCATTAAAATGATCTGTGTATCTCGTTTTTTAATAACACAGTGGGGTATTGGGGTTAAACAGGGATTTGGATGAGTTGCTACCGAAGCAACCTCTAGTATGTTTTTATGCAAATTATTTCATAACCTTCCACGTAATTACTTGATTTTTCACTCATACAACATTCTTTATTTGAGTTTTGTTGCGTTGCCTAAGTAATGCATGCGTGTATTTCCTTAAATGCTTTATTTTTTCACTTAGTAGATCCTACAGTTTTTTGGGGGCCCAAATCCTTTAACATTCTAACACTGATATTTATATACCATGATTTAAAGTTTATGCATTTGTATCTTTCACAACAAAATCTATAGCCTCTTGACTTTCCTTATTTTGTGCAAGCTACTCGATCAAAATTACATGTTCCTATTTCAACGTCATTATGTTAGTCAGCTTAAACTATTGATGTGATATGTTCAAAAATTTGACTGGAAGGTTCTGACTATTCATACTTTCTGAGACAGAACTAAGGCATCATACTCTGAAAACTTTGTCTACTGAAGGGAGAGCAATCAGTATCACAAGGTGCAACTGAGGGCTTAGAAGTCGTTCTCATTGTGGAGCACAGTACAGTGTTGCTTTGCTGTTTGATGCTGCCTGCGTCTTCCTGTTACGCACAAGGTATCCCTTGGCACTGGTGTATTGATACACCGACTGTGGTAACATTGGCAACTTTGGCCACAGAGATTCAGGTTGCGTTTTAGAGACCTACAAAGTCAGAGCTAAGAGATAGGAGGTGTCATGGTGTCATCAGTTGCAAGTTTGCGCTGCTTGGATCTTTGTGTTTTGCACTTTCTTTAACTTCTTTCACTTGCTGATTTGTTTTATTTTAACTTGCTTTTTATGTTCGCGTTTCCTGGCTTGTTAGATGAAAGCCCTAAATATGACTATTAGGTTTATAAAAAGATTGTGATTTTGGTTAAAATGCACTCTTCCACAGCAGTAGCCCTGCAAATTGAGAAATAGAAGATTAACTGAGGGTTGCAACCCAGTGTCACCCATGCCATAACCCAGTGAATCAGGCACATGTGGGCACCTTGTGCGCAGATGAACCATGCCAGCAGCTTTGACAAAACTGCACTAATTGACGCTTCTGGGATGAGAACAGGCTGGGGCTGAAACACAAAATGCCTATAGCTTGCCAAACATATTAGATTTTACAAAGTCAGAGGATTACTTTACCACCCTGTGTCTACTTAGCTGTTAGAAGGAACTATGTGTCAGCAAAGAACTGTATTTAGCTAAGGTACACATAAAATTAGCACCATTATTTCTGACATGAATTTTTATAATTTGACTATAATACCAGTTTCGCACAGTCAGAATGTTTTATGTCAGGCATCAGCAACATTTTCTATCAAAAGAGTCAATTTCTAACAATTTTTGACTAATAAAATCTGTATGGAGCTGGAAAAACATATTTGAGCCTTATAATAAAGGTGGCCTGTTTAATATAAATTAGCATATCAACATTACTAATAGAGTGTAAATTAAACTCTTTTAACACAAGTAATTATTTTGCAGTGGACCGCAGTTGCCTTTTCGTCACAGTAATAAAATAAATAAAAATTATTTGCTTTTTAATCTATATTTATAATGATATGCAGGCCACTGTTTTTGTGCCCAAAGTAATTAAAATCAAAGTAGCCTACTTTGATAATAATTGAAACATATAACAGCCTAATTCTTTAAAAATAGTAAAAGTCAAACAAACAAACACAAGACCAGTTTCAGTTTAATTTAGACTAAAATCCAGCTGCAGATCAAGTCAACCATTAAGCCAGCAGCATTGGTAGTGAGAGCGAACAATTTAGTTCATGGACCATTTATGCATTTACATCCATACTAGCCACCACTAGTGATGTTAAGAAAAGTTAAGAGAACAAGGAACCAGGGGATTGCAACTAATTTAACTACTGCCTGGCATTTTGGCTCTACAAGAAAGCCTTGTTTTACCCCGCAGGTCCTATGATTATGTGACGTAAAGTGAGAGCTATGAATAGGAAATTGGAGGAGTTCTACATCACCAGCTGGAGGGAAAAACCAAACCCAAGATGGTACCGAAAGGACTGGATTTTGATCTGCTCTGTTTTATCTAATACTGATCCTTTATTCAAGAATTGGCCAGCATATGTGTTATAGTAATGGCCGGCAACAGAGTGTAGGTCATACTTATCGTAAAATAAGGGGAAATTAACTGGCTGTCTCTTGTTACGTTGACAGAAGTTTCGCCAATTAGTTTTCGTGCTACCTGTGTTACATGCCCTGCATGCAAGTCAACATTGTGTGTGGGCAGTGCAGACAACTCAGCCTTTTCTTCCAAAAACAAACATTCATATGGTTATCTCAGAAGAAATAAAAAGACTGCGGTCTACTTGCAGTAGCCTCTCAGTACAAGACGAGTTCCTTAATTATGTTTTCTGCTCTTTAAAAGGCATACACGGGTGGCACAGCTTGTCTGACCTGTACTACAAAACCTGCTTCAAACTGAGTCATTTTCAACTCCCTTTTTCTATAAAGTGACATGCTTGTGTTTGTCTTCTGTTTGTATAAGTCCCAAACAGGCTGCCTCAGTTCCACTTTACGTCATCATTTTGGTGTTTGAACTTTCATTACAAGTAGATAACGGAGAATTCAGAGACTTTATTGGATCCTGACCTGCCTTGTGTGCCCTTATCTGAGGAGGTATATTGTACTGTACCTCAGGTGCTTGTATTAAAGGAGTATACTGTGTACTTTTTAATCAATAAAAACCAGTTTGTAAAGGGCAGCCGGCACATAAGTGGAATACACAGTCTTTCTCTTGAACTGTTAACTTTTACATTGTCAGAGAGGCTTTGTAAGTGTACCTCCTGTACTCCTGCTGCTGCGCTGTTTCACCATCTCATTTTTGTGTAACACTTCTGGTCAAAGAGAGAACAGAAAAGCCAGCCATGATTGCACAAAGTGAACATTAAAAATGATAAATTATCTCTGTTCCATTAGTTATTTTTATAATGATGAGAGAAAAATAGAATGCTTTTTTAAAAAGTTTTACCCGTTTATTTGCTTCTTTTACAGTGCAATGTACTCTTTACTGGATGGGAAATGTGTGCGTAAGTGTGTGTTTGTATACTACCGTTGCCAAGTCACAGCTCACAATGCAGTATGTGTGCCCCAGATAAGGGCTTTTATTCTGCTATCTACCAGATGAAGAATGTGTAGATGATCATGAATTACTCATGAGTTATGCTGTTGAGTTCTTATTTAATGATAGCCACGCTAGGATGGGTTCCGAACCTCTTACCCATCTACCTCCTCATCACCTTTGATAAATGAGAAACAGGTAAAGAGAGAGGTTCAAAACTTCCCCTTAGTTGCTCTAGAAATGTCTTTTGTGCTGCAGTCTCTTAGAAACTGCACTATAGACACAAACGCTACAAGCCACAGTTGCACTTAGTTGCACTCTGTGATGTATGGCTTGGTGCTCTTCTTGTCAGATGGCCTACTACACTGAACACTCACCTACAGCATGCTACAAAACAGCTTTCCTCCAAATGGCACTGCACCGAATATACAAACACTGTCAGGTGTGCCTGCCATGTGAAAAATGGGCTTTATGTTGCGTCCGCCTGCTCAGCCTAAAAGACTCCCCTCTAGATTAAAACCTCGGCACACTGAACCCCTTCACACTACAGCAGGCCCTGACTCATTCCAATCTGATGCTGATTTCAATCCTCATTTCCTTTACATTATTCACACCATTAGGTATATTAAGCTCAAAGCCAGCCAATGCACTGTCCTGTGAACTTAATGATAAAGCCATCTGTGCGCATCTTTATTCCTCAGCAAGCAGGTGCATCAAGGCAGGTTAAGGGGAAAAACTGCATAGTCATCTCCAGGGATGTTCCTAAGACTTGATATCATTTATTAAATCATAAAATATATGACAGAAAAAAAAGACTATAGTTAAAAGCCATACTAGCAGATATATAGTGGTTCTTTGAGTTAAATGCTAACATGCTCAAAACCAGTGTGGGTACCCACTGACCACTCTCTTGAAGTTGCCTCTGAAGGCAACAGCCAATATTTTTATGCTTATGATGCAGTCAGGATATCTCAGACCAAAACTTTTGGTTCCTACCACTGACTATTGGTTAATGAATATAAATAAAAATCTAAGTCATTGTTAGACAACAGCTGATGGTTTCAGGATAGACCTAACTTATGAACTAAACTGTATTTGAGATTTGACTTTGTACTCTTGGTTCTCTCCTAAAATTTGTAGCCAAAATGATTTCCAAATTTTGCCCAAACAGCCTCAGTGTTCTTCAGTGGAATTTTTACTTTTAATGACAGACTTGGAAAATTCATGGGTTCGCAGACAAAATTTGCAGTTATTACGAAAATATTGAGGTCCCCAAGTAATACTAGTCTCATGTAAATACGTTTTTGAGTTTAGTATGATTGTATGCTAGAATTGGCTAATTAGTATGAAACAAATGCAATCATTAGTTATAAAAACTCTAGACTAATTCTAATTGCAATTTTATAGATGAAACTTTAAGGATTGCCAGAGTTGTTGCAATGTATCCAGGGTGCATCCAGGGTCCATGTTTTCATGGCCTGGACAAAATGGTAAACTGACTATATGAAACTGAAATTTTAAGATGTATTCTTTCAACCTTTATTCATACTCTCCATCACTTTTCTTAAGGTCATTCAGTTTTATGCTGGTGTGTTGTTCCACCCTGCTGTATATGTTTACACCATTACTACTATTAACTTACTGCTGGCATCTACTATAATGACCTCTAACTGTCCAGTAGTGGCATTCAGTGTCTCTCCCAACCTTTCACCCAGTGCCAAGCACCACATTACACACATATATACACCTCATATGCCCTTACACACTATTTCTCTCTTTCCTGTGGCTCTTTTTTCTACTTGATCGTTCTTTCAGCACAAGATACAAACAGTCACACACGCCCCTGCTCATGTTACCCACAGTGTGCCCAGTCGGTGGTGCCCTGCTCTCCCTGCTCTGCTTCTGTTTCTAGCTGCCCCCGGTTATCACTCTCTCGGTCTCTCTGTCCACTAGCTGCCAGTAACCAGAACAGTCTGTCTCTTTCTCCGTCTACTGACCTCTCTTATTATAGGATAAGTCTTCATCCTATAATAACACATTCCTATTTCCCTTCGCTTGTTTTGCTTTCTACTGTCTATTTCTGTTTCATATCCTTTAGGAAAAGGGTTTTACTATTTCTGGTGCTTTTACTTGTACAGACAGTATTTTGCTGCACTGCTGTCTGTCATCCTGCTGCTCCCCCAGCTGTCTTTCTGTCCTGCTCACGAGTATGTAACATGATCAGGTTCAGTGTGTAAGGACTGCCTTAGTTATTTTCACTTCAAAAAGATTATGCTTGTGTCATCCTCTTGGCTCTTCTGCCCTTTTTAAAAAAATTCTTACACCTCTGTTCAGTGTTAACTTGCTGGTGGCTCTTATAAAAAGTCAGGGAATCATCAATGTATCCATCCTCTGGGCACTCTGAATTTCTGTGCATTTTTATTTTATTTTTTTTAACCACCATAAGTTATTGAGACACTCCAGTACTGACCAAAGTGGTAAGGAAACTAGAAAAAGAACAAGCCATTACACAGATCCTGCCATCCCAGGCAAACAAGGATGATTTAAAGCTTTCAAACAATTGAAATACTCTTAAGAGTTTGCAGTAAGAATGTTTTGTACATCCTGAATGCATTACGCACCCTCACATCCACCCTGCCACTGCCCACTTACTATGCACATGAAGCACTTACACTCTGTCACACTCCATCATGGCCTCTAATAGGGTCTGGCCTGATGGAGTGGACGGGCATGCTCAGCAGACAGTGGTAGAGTGAATCTATATTCAGTCTCTGTGCTTCTTCCTCTTCTTCTGGAGCCTGATGAACTCAAGGGAATATGCGGTGCCAATAAACACCCTCTGATCTATGGAGGCACTCTCCCTGGAATCCAGCACTCCTTGGGGCATGGACTTTTTCTTTGTGAAGGTGGTGTGTGTATGTGTGGTTATTTTTCATTTGTGTGGCTAATAGAGAAAAAAGGTCTAGTGGTTTAGGGCATGTGTAAATGCATTAGCAGTTTTCTCTCTGTGTGTACGTAAGCCACTAAGTGAAGGCGACAGACTCAGAGAGAGAAAAAGAGAGAATGGATTAGATAATGAGTGTGTGTTTTCTGAATGTTGAAGCTATCAGTTTTCTACAGGGTGACTGCAGCCAATGAGCCAGAAGGAATAATAATGTTAGTGTCCCATAAAATGCAACTTCCCATGAGAGTGCCCTCACTGCCACGATGCCATCATAGGTTAATGCAGTGATGATTAAACATGTGTGGCTTTATCGATCCCTACAGGAAAATTCTCTTTACTAAGTGGTCAGAAGAAGCTGTCGAACAGGTTGCAAAAATGTCAGAACTCAGTAGCTTACTAAGTGACACGCCAGCACATTGATAGTAGCGATCATTGCACTATTCTGCACTTCTATGCATGCTATTTTTGGTACATAAATAGTTGATATTTTCCGTTTGAATGACTCTAAAACATCAGGTGAAATTTGCAATTAAAACCGCTACTTTGGGACATTTATTATTGTTAGTTTTAAAGCTAATTTTGTTTTTGCTTTTATTATCATCGAGTGCCCTGTTTGTTTGGAAGTGTAACCCATGGTATCTTCTTTAGCTGTATTTGACACATGCCCCCTATGTCAGTAGGACCTAGCTACAGTGATATTGCTCCTTGATTTGGGACTCTACATTTTATAGCTTCAATGTTAGTGTTCGGACACTGCTATGGTGGTTCTTTGGAGGCCGAAATGACCTCATATGGATGAAAGGATGGAGTGCTAATTTCTCACACAAACTGCCTAAATCTGCCTTTGGTTGCTGTCTCTTGTACAGTCGCCACAGCGAATGAATCCGTATCGGTAATTTGGCAGAGGTTTTACGCCTGATGCCCTTCCTGACGCAACCCTCCATGGTGAGAGGAGCTTGTGTCCCCACCTGGAATCTTACCAGGGACCTTTCGCTTGTGTGGCAATGGTGTAAACCACTACGCTACTGGGGTCACACAAACTGACTAAATAATAGTATAATAAAATACTAGGATCTTACCCATCAAATCTGAAGCACAAACTTCTTGGATGGTCTGTAGTACATAGCAAGCCATGCTATTAGTCAGATAATCAATTGAAAATGCTCCATAAAAGCTCCAACGCCACAAACTCATGGAGGAGGCACAGCTGACACTGATTGGTTAGAGCTGCCTGTGTGGACACCTGTCAATCAATGCAGCCCCACCCCTCAACTCAGTTATCCAGGCGAATGAGTTATTAATAGTCACCCCACTCAAATTGCTTAAGAAGGGGAGTCTGTGAGGACTGACTCCCTTTTGGAGCCGGCCTCAAACATCATGTAGAGGAACTGCAGTTTTTGCCACTTCTGCAATGGCTTTGTTTTTCAGCTCCAGAGGTTGCTCCTTGCAGCTAACTCACACACACACACACACAGATATGGTACAGTTTTGAAAAGAGGACCGCTATAGGATACATTCACTAAGTACTTCGGTCCATCACTGCTAATGAAGGCAAAAGACTTTAAGTGAGCCTGTTAACTAAATGATAATGTTACCCATTAAAACACATACTGAGTGTTGGTGTTAGTCCACCACCAGAGGGGTATACTATGATTATTTTATTTACAGTGTATTTTGAATGTATTATGGATTATCTGCTGTTGGAATACATTTTATATGTGCAAACTTTTTAGACATATCTTACTAATATCACTGAATGACTCCCAGCTGTAAAGTTACAGCTGCAGGGCACACTGTACATTTCATTGTCACAGGAGTTTGCATATCTTCAGATAGTGGTGCAGAAAATGTATAAATGTTTATATGTTGGGTCCTAATCAGCTGATAAGTATCTTTTACAATCATGGAATAGCAGCTAATTAAATTCACATTAGAGAATTGATCAGTTATATTTGTAATCTATTTATCACAACAATATTCAGCTTATAAAATTGATTTCGCTTTAGTGCTGAACCTCTGCAATACCCTAATAAAAAATCACTTTAGTTTGTCACCAGATTAAACAGACTGAGTAACCTGTAGAGTTTAAAAGTTTGAGTTTCAGCACTCTAAAGTGCAGCTGTCAAGTTAGAAATTAACAGCAGCACCGAGCACATGGAGGGGTAAAATAAATGTATTACCTCAAATTAATATGTTTATTTTGCCCCTCCATGTGCTCTTGATGATCATGACTTAAGCAGTAAAATAAATGCTTATGCTTCCCAAGATCAATGATTTTCTGCAGCACTGCTCTCTTGTCTTATTTGCAGCAGCAGTGTTGCATGTTATTTTTTGATGTCCTTTATGATTGCTAGTATTTGATAATGTCTCTGATTCGAGTAGGTGCTGCTCACTTGCAAAAGAAGAGTTAAATGTGAACAGGCACATATCTTGAAGCAGAGGGTCTGGGTCACTTTTGTGATAGCCGTTATCTCCAACTGAGGTTTTAGGTTTTGTCTGGCCAGTGAATGCAAAGAAAAATTGGCTGTGTTGGACGTACTTTGTAGTATACCTCTCAGGCTGCAGAACATTGTCAACATATCTCTGGAGCTCTCCTGGGGAGAGGAGTAGGCTTCACTGGCCACCAGTATTTTGGCAAAGACTGTCCAACATGTTCATCAAAAAGCACCCACCCCTCATACCATATGAATCAGCACTGACTTTCTTGTAGAACTGTCTCCTCTTTATAACCTGATTTTTTATTTAAGGGCTACAAGAATTTTCCTTTAATTTGTCACTTTCTCTCAGGTTATGAGGTTATATGCTAACTTTTTTAAAAGGACTCCTTCATGGTAGAGTTTCATTTTCCCTTGTAGCTCTGAGGTAAATGACAGTGAGCAGAGAGTGCTACATCATTTATATAAAAACTCAATCCCAGGTGCAATGAAATGATAAAAGTACAACCTATAACAAAGCCAAGATAAATCCTCACAGTAGTTAATTTATCTTCAGCAGTTTCAATGTTGGATAGTCAGCAAAGGGTTCTTTATTCAGAAATGATGAGAAGAAAAATTTAAAAGCTTGTTTAGATTGTGCTGGCTGTGTGCAAAAAAACTAACCAGAAAAAAAAGCCTGAAAAAGAGATGAGGATAACGGGCACAAGTGATATCCAAACCACACTAGAATTTTTTAAACTGCAGGCTTGTACAGTGGTAGGCCAAAAGCAGTGATTCCTTAAGAGATTTCTTATCCAGGATGCTGAGATGAAATGTATGAATTTCATTGGAAATTAGGCTGTAATTGTGGAGACTCACATTTCATTTTAGGTGTGTGGGCTGCTTAACTGTGAGCATACAATAGTGCTATTAGCCTAGTAACCCCCTAATTTATTAAACCTATAATCAGGTCTTCATTTGTATTCACATGGTTTTTCTCATTGATTATTGGCTGGATACTTGCCATCCTGAATCTGTGATCTCTCTATTGGATATACCACTTCGACAAAAGAGAGCCGAAGAGAGAGAAAGCATGCTCAAGGCAGAGACCAATTTTCTGTTCGTTATTGTGTCTTTCTCTCTGTATTTTCCCTCCCTCAACACTCTAAAAAATAACACACTGTCTCAACTTAAGAAAAAAAATTGATGTAACAATGGATCTTTTTAAGTTATTTCAACTCAGCCACTACAGAGTAAATCCCATGAGATTTTTATAGTTAGAAGAACTCAATTACTTTACTGCATTCAATTTAATTTACTTTGTCCTCAAGAAGCTTAATTAAGGTGAAACAAGTGATTTTTAATAAAAGTTTTGGTGATATTAAGTGGTTAAATTATTTAAATTAAATTTTTTGCATCCATTCTACTTAGAAATGCCTATGCAAATTTTTACCTTATTTTTTGTTATTAATGTAAGTCTATTCAATCACAATGAATTACACATAGCCTTTCCAGTTTTATAATCACTTTTTACTTAGGTCAATTTTTTTCAACTGTGACCAATTTTTGTGCACAAAATACATATAAGCAGTTCCAAAAATAAATTAATAACTCAATACCCAAATTAGTTTTTACCAAAACTCTAACAGTTTGTTTGGGAGCTCAAAATGAAAACATTAAGGCAAATAATTGAATTCAATTTGATTCAATTCAGTTTAGTTCAATTCAGCTTTTGTTATATTGCACCAGTTCACAACAAAAGTCACCCCAAGGCACTTTACCTGTAAGGTAAAGACTCTACAGCAGAGGTTTGATACTCCGGACCCATGGCCTGCTTCTAGCTCTGCCCCCTACTTCCGGCCCATGATTTGATGTCAAAAATAAAATGTAATCTGGTCAAATTGCATTATATAATTACAATGTGACCCTTTAAACCCAGAAACGGTCCATGAGGAGTTTGCCCAATAGTATTGAAAACATTTGACAACGGTGGGAAGTAAGAATTCCCTTTTAACAGGAAGAGACCTACAGCAGAACCAGACTCAGGGGAGGGGCAGCCATCTGAATCAAAGAGTTGGGGTGAGGGGAAAAAGAAAGAAAGGAGAACAAATAGAGACACAGAGAGCAATAGCAAATAAGTGCATGGGAAGTGAAAAGAGGTAGGGGGATTGCAGGATTTTATCAAGAAGTTGCCCATGAACAAGATAAAACAAATAAACAATATTAATATCGATCCCCTAAACTGAATACAATGCTTCACTCAGAATGTTCAAAAGAATTTATCACCATGGACCATGTGTACCATATGCACCAAGTTGCTGGTGTTGGACATCATCATCATTCCAGCTAGTTTTAGCTGGGTGTCCAACTGCCACCTGTCAACAGTATAGATGTGGTAAGCTGCACAACAAAACTTTACAAACATAACAGTGCAACATTTCCAAATGACTTGGAGGACAGCGTAATTCTAGACACTTTTGATATACCAGTTTATTTTTTTTAATGACATTACATTCAGAATGGCTTTTAGACCATCCAGCTTCAGGAATATCTTTTGAAACGCCTCAAAAGTGTTTTTCACTTCTTTTGGGTTGCTGAGATTGGGTACATATGTTAGAAACAGAGTATGGGGATGTCCAGGTCTTTCAGGACTTCTGATCCCTCAATCACAATGCTTGGACTGATTGGATCAGACATTATGGCATCTATGGTTACAACAATTGTCATCACTTCAATGGTAGTATCACAATCTATGTCAGTCATTTAAGTCATTATATTTAAAAACAACAATCGAGAAGTACAGTATGTGTGAACATAAGTGCTTAATTTACCTACCAAGTGCTCTTTGAAGACATCCTCCTAAGAAACACCAATCCATGAATATCAGCCTTTTTCCTACTTTTTACAAACTCATCCTGTGAATAAGAATAAAAAATGTTAAACTGATTCGCCACAAGGTAATTTTAATAATCACATTTCTGGGAAAAAAGCCTGAAGGATGAGCTTTACGAGACCTAGACTGTATCAATTAATAATCTTTCCTATGTTAAATTATATTCAAATGATAAACTGACCATTTAGTTAGTTAGTTAGTTTGGAGAAAGCATTTACAACTTACTTACTAAATTGGAACAGTTTTCTCTCACTTACTTATTACTTAGAATCTTTCCAGTTACAGGTACATATTATAAAACTCAAGATTTATATTAAAATTCCCATAGCCTGAGATAAAGTATAAATCGTGATCGAGTAACTCAACATCACCGGGTAGAAAGAAAGTGGGTGTTCCTGTTTGAAATAAACTGTTTCATTTAATCATACCTCTAGCAGGATGTTTCTCAGTATTCTTCAGTCCCTTCTCTTCAGGACACTACAGACTTTATTTTCAGGTTCATTATTTCCAGGTTAACAATGGTGATCTTTCTGAATTCTTAATTTATCTGTATAAAAATAAGGCGCAGATAAAAAGGTGGAAAATTGGCTTTAAAATTTTAAACCCAAACATCTGTAGGAGTCGCCATTTGCTGTGAGTCTAGTTGTGAATGTCAAACCGTCCACCCATGCCGTTGATTCTGAATAAACCTTAAAAACATACTATTTTATCTTTGCAGTGTTACATCTAATGCTTCTGAAGTTCAGTGCCAATAATCATCTTCAGCTGCCACTGTAAACAAAATATAAAAAGATTACTTTGAACGCACAGGCTAGTTAAAAATCTACTGACTTTATAGTCACTGAATTAGCTTAAGACAAACTAAGTTTATTTTTTTCTATAAATGAATACCAACTTCTTAAAACAATTTATCAACAGAGTAAAGTATGTACAGGTAACAAACTGAACTTTGTATGTTAAAAAAGGTGATTTTAAGTTTTACTTAGTAACCCCATGAATCATTTTTTAGAGTGTGTTCCACCATCCCTCTCTCTTTCCGTCGCCCCTTATTTCTTACGGTAATGCTCCATTGATCTATGCTGGGAAAAGATAGTGCTAATTCACTGAACCTTGCTCTGCCTCTGCTCTGCCTTGGGCTGATTGCACTAGTTCATCGCTAATGTTTCCTTTTCTCTCTGAGCTTTCTCTGCCTCTCTCAGTTCTAACCAACAGCCCAGCCGGACATTTTTAACCCTTCAGCCTTCTAGTGCTGCAGGGTGGCTGCCAGCTAATAGCGAGGCAGATTTGTCTCAGTGGTGAGTGTTGCTAATGATGACAGCGCCAGAGTACAAATGCCAAGTGAACTGAGATGGTAAAAGTGATGGTTTGATGAGCGGTCCTTTCAGCAGTGTGCATGCACTGGGAAAGTTTGTAGACAGAACTTCTGCAGTGGTTTAACTTTCAGAAATGATAAACTACAGACAAATTAAATTTAACAATGACTCCAAAATTCAGCTTTATTCCTGTCTCATCCTCAGGCACTTTCATCTAAGGATTCATATAAGTTTATAAATATGAAATGAGGTCTGGGTTCAATCATGAAGCTGCTCATTAAGTTGTAGGTAGCTCTTGATTAGAGTCCCTTAGCTGCTGCAAAGTTGTGATTGGAGCAGCAAATCATATATATGGCCAAAAAAAGGAAAGGTGAAGATTGTCATTGTGATCTTTCTTTGACCCAAGCAAATTGAAAAGCAGCTTACTACACAATACCTAGAGGTACGAGGGAGAGTAACAGCACTAAATGATATACTGTATGAATAAAAGAGGGGCTGTAATGAATACCCAGGGGAGAAATGCCTTTATTTTGAAGTCAAATATTGGTTTGCTGGTTTGTATGTATATGTAGTTTTGTGAGATCTCTCTCACATACACGCAAACACAGATGGACATACAAGCTCACCCCTAAGGCCACAGTGCTACCTCATTCTCTCAGATGTCTCCTGTCCCTTGTTCCCTTACTGCGACATAAGAGTGCTCATTTCTCCCCTCATTCATCATCTGACTGCCAGGTGGGGCAGCCTCTAAAGCGCAGTGGCTACAATTAAACTAAACCCATTAGAATTGGGCCTGTGGTAACTTTACCAAGGGCAGAGTATTAAAAAAGGAACTTGTACCTGAAAGCTGCATTTCCACCAGATACAAAAAAGACAAATTTTAAAAAAAGAACATATACTGGGTATTCCTTAAATCCTTGGGTACAGTCTGTTTGGCTTGTATTGACATTCACTTTAAAGAAAGATGTACACATGCACTGGGGTACAAATTAACCAGAAGGAATTTATATGTTTTCTGCCAGAATTATTCAATGAAACACACAAGGTCTGGTATTCATTCATGAGTGTAATAAATCATTGCCCGAACATGCATGATTTATTTTTCCTCAGCTGCTGGAAGACTGTAAATCATCATATTTCTTATAAACAACAACGATAAAAAACCCCCAACACGTTAGTTTAAAGGGCAATTGTTCATTATGAAGTAAATGCTGACAGCTCATTGGAGTGACTATTGAACAATGACATTGTTGGCCTTTAGATTTGTTTGCAGTCTGCTTGCTACTGGATATGAAACCTCTTAGGCAAATAAATGTTCAATAGCTAAACCAAAGACCTTCTCCTAGGTATCTAAAAAAGGTGGATAGTGGAAGAACTGGAATAACTGGTGAAACTTTACCTTGCAAAAAAAAAAAAGCCCTGTTGTTAGAGGGTGCAAACAGGTAGAGAAGCTAAAGAGGTAGAGAGTAACAGAAACCAAAATTATATACACACATATGCATGTATGTGTGTGTGTGTAATTAAATATAAATTATATATAACAATTGTTAAAGTTGGGTGGCCCTGATGAAGTGCACTGTGGGACTTGGAAGGATTCAAAAACAGCATTCTGGCATTATTGCAGGACTAGTCTTGGGAAATAAGCCTAGGTTAAGAAAAAAACATGATGCAATCTTAGCCTTAGCACAAAGACTTGAAGCCAGGCAAAGAGCTTACTGGGTCAGAAAAATAAAATCTGCTGTGCAGCATCTCCAAAGTTCACTTCACTTGCTTTTCCAGTCTTTGTGCTCAACTAACTTCTTGCTGGGGAACTTTATACTTACCATACAGAAATATGCTATAAGGAGAAAAAGTATTCAGTCACACCTCTTAAACATTAAATTCTGGTGTTTCATTCACTTTGCCATATCTGTATAAAATCAAGCACCCAGCCATGCAGTCTGCCTTCATAGGAATTTGTGAAATAACTGGTCATTCTAAAGACCTCCTAAAGTCTGCATGGTACTCTCATGGGATGCTACTGCTGTACAAAGTCAGTTTGTGAAATTTCTTCTCCCCTAGATATTCCGTGATCAATTGTAAGTGGTATTGTTGCAAAATGGAAGCTTTTAGGATCCCCAACAACTCAGCCACAAAGTGGCTGACCACGTGCATAAAAGTGGCCAGCACTTTGCTGACTCAATAACTGCAGAGTTCCAAATCTCCTCTGCCATTAACATTAGCATAAAACTGTGTGCTGGCAGCTTCATGGTATGGGTTTCCATGGCTGAGTAGCTGCATACAAGTCTTACATCAGCAAACACAATGCCAAGTATCAGATGGAGTGGTGTAAAGCACTCAGCCAGTGGTCTATGGAGTAGTGTTCTGTATAGAGATGAATCACACTTCTCTATCTGGCAGTCTGGTGGATGAGTCTGGGTTTGGTGAATGTCAGGAGAATATTACCTGCTTGATTGCACTGTGCCAATTGTAATGTTTGGTGGAGGAGGGATGCTATGGATTTTTTTTTCTGGGGTTGGCCTGAGCCTTTTAATTCCAGTGAAGGGAAATCTTAATGCTTTATTTTACCAAGACATTTAGGACAATTCTACGCTTCCAACTTTGTGGAAGCAGTTTGAGGTAATTTTTTGAGGAAAGCACAGGTAGTTCAAATTTAGATTAGATTACCATGACCTGTTCAAGGTGAAACTTCAGCTCACCTGTGCTTCTGATGTAATTTCCATGTTTGATGTTACTGAAGAGCTATTTACATGTCTTTGTAAATCAGAAAGCTCTCTTTGATGGAGCTATCAAAGGCAAATGCTGTGGTGTTTATGTGCAGTGGTCTTGTGTGATTGGACCTTGTCTTCCTATTTCCTCACTTGAGTCTGTGCTTGCCCCTGGTGTTAAGGATAGAGAAGGGTGTTTATGTTTCTACTGAGGAGGGACGTTTTTGAAATGCACCATGTAAATTTCTTCTCCCTTCTGTTTTCTCTCCTCCTCTCTTTCATTCAGCATTCTCAAGTGTCACACAAAGTAGCTACCTCCCCTCTGATCCATTTTTTTGCATCCTTCTGCACCTGAAATTGAAAATTTGCACAGCTTCATATATGCACACAGAAAGCTAGGTGTCAATCACCATATTGTTTTCATTACATGCTCCTTATCTAGCCTTTCCAGATGTA
The DNA here is from genome assembly GCA_015106775.1 of Etroplus canarensis. Lineage (NCBI taxonomy): Eukaryota > Metazoa > Chordata > Actinopteri > Cichliformes > Cichlidae > Etroplus > Etroplus canarensis. Next base: position 22,871 of record VUQH01037644.1, on the reverse strand, counting down.
CGGGAGGGATGAGAAACTGGGGAGTCAGGAAGTATTCTCGTTGCTTTTGGCTACAGTCGAGTTTCTTCCACTGAGCTCTCCCTAGAGGCTGAGGTAGTTCTCTTCTTGTTTTCCAACCAAATGAAACTGATTGGCTCGAGGGCTGTACCCCGCATGCCAGTCAACTCGTCTGACTTAATTAACCACTAATCTCTCAGCTGTCAGCTTCTAAGGCGGGAGCTGGAGTGACTTCAATCTCCCGCTCTTCTCTGTACTTTTTCCCAAGAGCTTTAGGGTCCCCGTTGAAAAACCACAACCTAGCCTACCCTACTTAAAACAGATAACACTGACATCAAATACCCAGCATCATGCTGCTTTGACAGCCAGCAGACGTCAGCCACCCACAGGAAATTGAAAGTTGGGGTTGAGAGTGACAAGGCACTGTAATTTTTTGCTAATGTGTTAAAAAAAAGACACAAGACAAGTCACCCATGCCCAGTGGGAGTGGTTGATGGACAGCTGGAAAGAATTGTAATGAATTTCTCTCTGATAGAATGAGGGAAGGGAAGGGGGAATATTGATGTTAGTGGTTGTGTCTCCATAGTCTTTAATGGAGTCATTGCCTGGTCTGTCGTTACCGTTTCATGTGGATTACATAAACAGGATATATAGGTAGTCTTCACATCCCTTGAATTCTGAATCCTTGACATTCCAATTTTTCAACTTCATCTCACTTTGAGCACTCTTATACAAAGTATCTGTTCTTCTTTCTTTTTTGTATCTGTTTTTCCAGATATTCTGTTAACTTAAAGATGAATGAAGATGCTGCTCTGTTTGCTGGTGCTGTCAGAGAAGGATGAAGAATGATGATCCACATTGTGTTCAGTTGTTTCCCTGTGTTTACTTTCAGAACACCAGCACAATAAATGTGCATGTATTCTTTTTGTCTGATCTTCAACATTAACATTCTGTGTATTATCCAACCCAGTCATCATAATCATCCTCATCAAATAAAATCATCACTCATCCCATGATTGCCCCCTGCTTATATTATAATGTAATCCCGTGTTATATACTCATGGCCACTTCATAAGGTATACCTGTTTAGTTTCTCATTTACAAAAATATCTAATCAGCCAATCACATTACAGCAACTCAGTTCACTGCAGTTAGGCATGCAGACATGGGCAAGATATATTACTAAAGTTCAAACCAAGGATCAGAATGGGGACGTAAGGTGAATTAAGTGATTATGAATATGGCATGGTTGTGGGTGCCACACGGTCTGGTCTGAGTAGTTCAGAAGGTGATGATCTACTGCAGTCTCCTCACACAACCATCTCAAGTGGTTACTGAAAATAGTCTGAAAAAGCGAAATTATACAGTGAACAGTAGGTCTCTGGGAGAAAATGCCTCTGTTGATGCCAGAGGTCAGAGGAGCATGGACAGACTGCTTTGGACTGATAGGAAGGCAACAGTCTCCGATAACCACTTGTTACAACCAAGGTATGTAGAAGAGCATCTCTGAATGCACAACATGTTAAATTTAAAACGATGGGCCACAGCAGCAGAGGACCACACTGGGTGCCAAACCTGTCGGCTAAGAACAGAAAATGGAGGCTACAGTTCACATGGCCTCACCAAAGCTGTACAAGTGAATATTATAAAAATGTTGCCTGGTCTGATGAATTTCAATTTCTATTGTCAGACGGTAGAGTCAGAATTTACTATAAACAACATAAAAGCATGGATCCATCTGCCTCGTATCAACTGTTCAGACTGGTGGTGGAGTAATTGTGTGTGGGTATTTTCTTGACACACTATGGGCCCCTTAGTTCCAATTTAAATGCCACAGGCCACTTGAGTATTGTTGCTGACCATGTCCTTCGCTTTGTGTCCACAGTGTACCTATCTTCTGATGGCTACTTTCAGCCACGTCACAAAGCTCAAATCATTTCAAACTGGTTTCATGAACATGACACAGAGTTCACTCTACTCAAACAGCCTCAACAGTCACCAGCTCTGCATCCAATAGAGCCCATTTGGAATGTGGTAGAGCAGGAGATTTGCACCATGGATGTTTAGCTATCAAATCTACAGCAACTGCATGATACTATCATGTCGGTGTGGACCAAAATATCTGAGGAATGTTTCTAGCACCTTGCTGAATTTGTGCCATGAAGAATTAAGGCAGTCCCCAGCCAAAAAGGTGTCCATTGTGGTACTAGCAAGGTATATCAAACAAAGTGATCAGTGAGTGTAACTTGGAATTATTTTGTTGGCTTTTGCAAAATTTATTGCACCAGAGTACTTGCGGTCCCAAATGTATTAAACCCAAAAAATTGTTGCATTCTGCTTTACCAAGCAGAATTGCACATCCATTTGACTGATCACGCTGAATGTTGGGACTTAATTTGGTCATGAAACCAAATTGTAATTAGTCCCACATAATTCACATGAGTGCAGCTTTAATGTCTTTTTTGTCTTTTTTTTTGGGCATTTAGACTTCTGCAATTCAAAATGTACAGTTTCATAACCAATCCAGACTAGAACTATAATGTACTCCAGCAGCTGTTTAGGTTCTCTTACAGGTACAGACTGATGCTCAACTTGCTAAGTTCTAAGGTCACATTGAAAATGACCTTCCCACCACTTTTTATTCACTGTACACAGTTAAGCTACAAGCGCTGGTTTTCTGCTTATCTGGAGCAGATGGGTATGAATAGATTCATTTCATATGACTGCCTCCTTTTTAAAATTCCTCGGTTGACTTTTTTTGTCTATTTCATCACCAACTTTGATCTTGGCATTCATATCAGGCCTCTAGCTCTGGGCAATTCACTAGCAATGCGATGAAACATATTAGCATATTTGTGGGATATGCCCTTTTATGTGTACTTGTGCATTACTTCAACTCTTTTATTAGCCTACTAGGCAGGTTCAGTAGGAATGTTAGGTCCAATATGTTTCTCTAATTAGATAGAATGTGTTGTTTTGGATGTGCTCAGCGGGGAACTGCATGAAGACTTTTGTAGTGTGGCCACACATGCTGCACAAGTCTTGTTGTTTAATTACTGGATATCACTTCCCCCGAGGTCCCGCTACAGCTCCTTTAATTCATCACTCTAATTCTTTCATCCCGTTTTCCTCAGTTTTATCCTTGATATTCTTTCACCCTCGTTTACTTCCTCCTCCTGTGCTTCCACTATTTTTTTAACCCCCCATCTTCCTTCTGGGTCTTATCTGAGACGGCCACTGGCTCATCTATGGCCCAATTAGAAATGAACAAACATTTAGACATTCTCTCCTGAGCCCCTCCCTTGCCACTTTATTCTTTTCCTTCCATATTTCTCCTCATTCAAGGACAACACAAGTGTTTCTTGCTCCATTATAATCTTTCTCAGTGACCCTGACTGAATGTAAAAGGCCGGGACGGAAATACAATTAGGAAGGTGGAACAAGGGAGAATGTACATTTCTATGTAGCAGAGTTTTGGGAGTGAAGGAGTAAAATACAAAACAGAGGGATTAAAATGATACAGAGATTTTGCAGCTGAAACAGCATCTTAGGAGCAGATGGTGAGTGACGCATCTTTTTTTGTATTTTCCATTTTTTACATACTGTAGATGGATAAGTTATTCTTTTTTCAGTTTGGCAACTGTAAAAGTTCTGAAAATGTTTGCAAGTGAGTCTTAACTTTCTTAAAAATGAAGTCGTTTACTTTTATCTGTCAGATAACTGTGAAATGTTTGGGACTTTTCAGTATTTTCTTAATGCTTGCAAAAATCCACAGAAAGACATAAACCAACTTAACCAATCAAGGTCAGCCTCATTACTCTGCCAAAGCAATGATCTTAAAAACCAGATCACGAATACATTTCATTTTTCAAGAGGGTAAAATCATGGTGGCAGTGCGCTGTAGCTGTTGAGAATTATTATTATTAATATTATTGTAAGCTCCAGATTATAACACAACAGTGTTCTGATGAGTGTTTATGCTTGCATGGAACCCTATGCAGTTTTCTAAAGATTTAAAGGTTTATTTGTCACGTACATTGTGAATCTCAAAGTGGTGTCCACCTAAGGTTGTGCTAAAAGACTGTTATGGGAACTATAGTATAGATTGCGTGTCTATGGATATGGCACTGGGGAATCATAACATTGTGTCTCCAAAGATAAACTATGTGGACATTGGGCCACCTATATTTACATATTTTACGACATCTCTTTCTAAATCCGTAGGCATTAAATACTGAGTTGGTCCTCCCCTTTTGCAGCTATAACAGCTTCCACTCTTCTAGAAGGCTTCCTACAAGATTTTGGAGTATGTCTGTGGGATTTTTCCCCATTCATCCAGAAGAGCATGTGTGAGGTCAGACATTGATGCAGGATGAGAAGGCCTGGCTCAGAAGTGTATCACCCCAAAAGGTGTTGGATGATGTTGAGGTCAGGGCTCTGTACGGGCCAGTCAAGTTCTTCCACAAAAGACTTATTCATACATGCCTTCATGAACCTTGCTTTGTACACTGGGGCACAGTCATGCTGCAATAAAAAAGAGCCTTCCCCAAGTGGTTCTCACAAAGTTGGAAGCATAGAATTGTCCAAAACGTCTTACTAAGGTTAAGCATTACGATTTCCCTTCACTGTAACTGGGGGTTCCAGTGAAGGGAGACTCCATCTGACCCTTTGCATTATGCTTAGTGACGTAAGGCTTGCGTGCAACTACTCAGCTATTAAATTCATACCATGAAGCTTCCAACACACAATTTTTTGGACTGATGTGAATGTCAGAGGCACTTTGGAACTATGCAGTTGTTTAGTCAGCAGAGCACTGACAACTTTTACACACTGTGCCTCGAAACTCGGCAACCACACTCTGTAGCTTTATATGATCTGCCACTTCGTGGCTTAGTTCCTGTGGTCCTCAAACCCTTCTGTGTTTTAATAATACCATTACAGTTGATCATGGAATACCTAGGAGGGAAGAAATTTCACTAACTGACTTGTTGCAACAGCGGCATCTCATTATAGTACTATTCTCAATTTCAGTGAGCTTTTTAGAACAACCCATTCTTTTACAAATGTATAGACAGACTGCATGGCTATGTACTTGATTTCATACATCTTGATGCATCTGTGGCAAAGGGACTGAATGAAATACCGGAATGCAATTATTAAGAGATATGGCCCAATAATCGTGCCCATATAGTATTCTTAAGTGTAACTTTTCACCTGATTGAGCAGCACCAGTGGGTGGGTAGGTGGAGGATTTGGTTGTGCTAAACTGTGATAACACTAAATTATGTAATACCTTGAAAAATGAATTACATTTTCAGCCAATTATGTAATAAAAACCCCATTTTGTAATAATTTGCTGCATTTTGAATTGTGACAGATTGGGTTAGTTTTAGTTAATATGGTGCATTATGAAATCTGGATAGTGTTGATCCAATACAGTTATAGTATATTTTAAGCTTGCATTAATCTCTATTGCTCAAAATAAAAATTGGTCTTATATTGCTGTTATAGCACAAAGAACTTATTTTTTTGTGAATGAAGACAGCCATTTTGGTTGTTTATTACATAATGATTACATTGTCATCATTACAAATGAATATGTAATAATTTATTACATTTTGCATTCAGGCTGTTATTACAAAATTCTGCAGATTATGACAGAATGGGGTGTTATTACATAATGATATGACATGTTATTACATAATATGGAAATATTACATAATGCATCGTTTCACACCCTTTTTTCTGTCAAACTCTGTTAGAGTGAGAGAATAGAGACACACATATGCAAACACACATTCGAAGAGGTTGTTGGGTGTGTGGACCTAAAAAGGCTTCTCTGAATTCAAAGCATGACTGTGCTAAGGCTACACTCAGCAGGGTAAACAATGGGGCATCACTAAGAAACTCTTCGGAGGAGCTGTGTGTGTTCATGCCAAAATATTACCAGGGAGAGTTTGGAGGAAAAAAAAAGCTTCAGTTTGACTTTACCTTGATGCAAAGAAAGAGAGACATTAAAGGTTGGTGAGAAAGAGGCAGAGAATGTCAGGGGAGGTAGCTGATGAAATATCTTCACCGAACTGTTTATGTAGCATCTGAGAGAAGTTTATGATGCCTGATAATGCCTGAACTCTGCATGCTGCTGTAATTTAGGTAGTTTCACAGCAGCGAACTAGTCTGAGACACTGTGTTTGTTCTGTGCGTGTGTCTGTCTGTCTGTCTGAGTGTATGCTGATTTATATTTTGCTTCTCTTGCATGCATTTATGTCTGTTTTAGATGTATATAAGCTTGTGTGGGGGTGTATTTTAGTGTATATTAATGCATAAACACACGCACACATATACTTTCAAGCTCTCTCTTCCCTAGAGGTGCAGTGTAGATGATTGTGTCACAGCAGGAAGACGCTCTCTCTCAGCTCCATGTCTAATTAACTTTACGCCTCATTTTGTGTGTGTTTGTGTAGCGTGTGTGTGTGTGGGCTCGGCTGCGCATTGTGGCTTTTGCCAATACTAAAAATGAGAGCGAATTATTTAAAATGAAAGTGAAATATTTAAAAGGAGAATGAAATATTGGCCTGGTGTTGCCGCAGAAGGTGGGAGGCGGAGGACTCAGCAGAAAAAGAGCAAGAGGGCTGTGACGAGTGTGTGATCTTCTCAGCAGGTGAGAGAGTTGTGGGGTTGTTATTTTTGGGGAATGTCTCAAAGTGAAGGAGCAGAATCACCTGTGAATCACTTTTTCTTGGCTTCCCTACATGTATAGAGTTCTTTCAAAGGAAACTGAAGTTTACTGCAACCCTGAGCCATATTTTCAAGACTTGGCATTTTGACCCATTTTGACAGTTAGTGGCCAGGCTCCATTCGGTTACCCTTGTTATTCCTGTCAAGCATTCTGTACTTGCATGGGGCTTTCAGTCATTTGAACCAGGCTACAGAGAATTTTGTTGACTAAACAGTTAAAATGGTTACTAGCAGATTTTTTGCTGCCACGGCTAACAAGCTTAAACTGCAAAGACTTGAAACCTTCCCCACCTGATTATGTCTTTTAAAGTCTAACACTCTTAAAAGCACCTTGTGTTAAGTGGTAATTCAAGTGTGCATCTATTCTTGAGGTCTGAATACCATGTTGAATAAATCTGACTGCTCACAAGAACATTTGCAAAACAAATACTGTGCAATACTTACTTCTTTACATGCATATTTTCTCTTCTTTCACTAGTGCATTTCTGCATGACTTAGCAGCTTACTTATTAATATCCTCCTGATGGCTACATGCACATCATCGGAAAAGGCATTAAAGCAAGCAGCAGAGTCATTCATGTCAGCAGCATCGGTGAACAGCAATATAGGTTAGCTTGCTAGGCCTGGCCTACCCAGTTATGGTTGCTAAGTCTTGAGTGGATGATTACTGCATGGAGGCGAAGTTTATCAAGCTGTTAATTGTTTGGAGTGACAATTCAATTCAGTCAGTGCCTGACTTAAAACACTCAAAGTTCAGGCATCTCATTGTTCCCAGAGCTTTCAGTCACATCCCATCAGCTTTATTCACGAATCCCAGTGCAAAGAAATATTGGTGCTCTGATCTTGTTCCCATAGTGTATACCATTATTTGTAATTAGATTCACTGTAAAACAACTCCTTCCTACACTGCACCAGCTCTTATGTAGGTATAAGGAAAAGTAACGTTAGCACATTTATGTATTGAAGTAAATTTTTAGCTAATTCTGCTTTTTTTACTCCTGTGGTATGCTTACAGTCATGTTAAAAAAAAAGAAGTTTTCACTAAAATCTATGCAGTCAAACTGAGTAGAACCGCCTTTAGCAGCTATAACTTGAAGTAATACTTCTCTGTATGACTTTATTAGTCTCTCACATTGTTGTGGATTATTTTGGCCCACCCTTCTTTATGATGCTGCTTCAGGTCATTGATGTTTGCGGAAATTCATTTAGTCCCACCACACCATTTCAATTGGGTTGAAGTCTGGACTTTGACTGGGCCATTGCAACACCTTGACTTTTTTCTTTTTCAGCCATTCTGCTGTAGATTTGCTGGTGTTCTTGGGATCATTGTCTTGTTGCATGACCCAATTTCTGTCAAGCTTTAACTGTGAGATGGCAGATGGCCTCACAGTTATGGTTGACTCAGTGACTGCAAGGTGACAAAATCCTGTGGCTGCAAAACAAGCCCAAACCATAACCTGTCCGCCACCATACTTGACAGTTGTTATGACATGTTTGTGCTGATATGCTGTGTTTGGGTTTCACCAAACATTGTATATTATGGCCAGATGTCTCGACTTTGGTCTGTCCAAAGAACATTGTTTCCGAAGTCTCTCTTTTCTTTGTGTGCACAGTCTGACATTGGAGTAAATTTGCTGGGAGGTCCACTTCTGGGAAGATTGTGGCATTGTGTTAACATAACTGAATGCTCCAGACCACCAAACTGCCAAACTTGTACTTTTATCAAAGTGGTCACAGTAGGTGATGACCAATTAATCAAGGATGTACTTAGTTTTTCACAGGACTGCACAGAGTCACGTGAAAACTTTATTTTTCACATGACTGTATGTGCTTTGAGTTTTATCCTTTAATTCTGTTGTTGCTGCTTAAACTACAGTAGACAGTGCTTTTCAGGAAAAAATAAAGTAATTATATGATTGCTTAACTGGCTATGATTACACTTGGGTTTCATTTGTTAAAAATAGCTGTGATATACAATGTAATATTAGACTAATGCATGAGATTGAATTGAATCATATTTTTCAGATATTTTCCAACAGTTGACATCTGTTGAAATGCAACACAAACCAGGAGTGCAAACAATGAAGAAACAGTAGAGACATTTGCACAATGTTTAGATAATCTAAGTAAACTGTAAATTTGTTTTATGACCAGTTTTATATTCTGATTGCTTGTGTTTTTGTCCCACCTGACATCTGTTCAAGATTGTATAATCAAAAGACCTGATGTCTAAATCTGCAAAACAAAATTCACATTGTAATAATGCTTGATTGTGTTCAGTCCCATGTGTGTTCACCAGCACTGCACTAAATATGATTTTAGGTTCGCAGCTAAACTGTCAAGGATCAAGCATGGGCAGATGTTTGGGGGTGATGGCGATAATGAGAACAGTGTGTTAATTTTTGTTGTGAGTGTGTGTATCTGTGTGTTGAAGGTCTGTTTCATGGAGATATCATACAGAGTGGGATTATGTCCTCAGCATTACTTACTAAGAGATGCAGAGGGTACATATTAACAAGAGCAAACTCAGTGGGGTTCAATCATTCTGTGGGACCTCCTGTTGTTACTTGTGTTTTTAATCATTAATCACAGGTCCATTATGAATTCTTAAAGCACCATAAACCTGCAACACAGCAACCACTTTGGGGAGTACAAACACAATCTGCGCTTCCTGATGAGACATACACTAATGGACACACACAAGCAAAAAGAAGTAGAGAGAAATATACACACAAAGGCACAGAGTCACAGAGTAGATAGGCAATAGAATACAAATGCATCCATCTAGAGGGCCAAAGAAACAAGAGACAAAGTCACTTGCATACACATGCACCCATAATATTACACATGTACAGTACATAGACAATATGTGCATGCTTTTAAATAAACACATACAGCGCAGATCTAAACACATTATAAAATGGATATAAATGCACAGATTTTAGATTTTACATTTGGTCAAAGACTCATATGCAGAGAACTGGCTGTTTACATGCTTCACACTCCTTTTCTTCAAAGGGGGTGGGAAATCAGTAAAAGTGAGATTCAATTGCTTTTAACCTTGAGTCTGTGTTTAATCTATCTGTGTTTTCAGCTGAAGATGTCTTTTCCTGTGGCAGCTGTCTAGCTGTGCTACAATCAATGTGCAAAACTGTACACTCAGGTCATTTAGCATTGCTTTTAAAAAAAAATCCTATGATACTCACTTATTGCTGTTCATGAAGATATCAAAATTCCTTAACTTACATTATTTTGATTGTATAGAAATTAGAACATTTCTTGTTTATTTAAAAAGTAAACCAGATTGTAGTTATTTCTAAGACTGAGTGACATTTAAGAATTGAGGGGTACATGATTTTATGATTTCCTTCTGACAAAAAATTCTGAGCATCATTTCCAGCTATAATCATAACTTTGCATTAAAGCTGCCAGAAATGGACAGATATAGCTTCTCTGGCTCTCTACAAAACATTCACATACACTGAAAAAAATGTTTAGTTAAAATCACTCAGGTGTGATCGAGAGGGACACAAGAAAATCATCTATAACTTGATATATTTTTCTAATTCACTGTGCTTGATGAATTTGGTAAATAAAAATATTTTGAGTACAATTGTCTTAGACAACTCATGTAAAGTGTACTTAATTAAATTATGTTTGCTTGAAGCAATTTTGTATTATACTTTTAGATTAAAGGAGCAGTGTGGGATATTTAGTGCCTACTAGTGGTGAGGATGCAGAATGCTGCCACTGAATACCTGTTCCCCCTTTAAGAGAACTTACATGGCCTATATGTATTTTTAAATCCTGTACAGTTTTCTTACTAGTATTTCTAGACTATTTTTTAAATGTGTCTGTGTATATATCTTAGGTTCTCTTTTGTATTTATATTTTTGAATGTACAATATTTATATTTATATTGCATTAGCCTGATGGCAAGTCAATGCCCCAAAATTTCATTCCAATGTGCGCTAACTGTTGTATGTTCTAATTGACAAGTAACTGTTATATGGCTGTCCGCCAAGTAACAAAATTGAATTTTTCCCTTTTCGCCTGCTTCTTCTTCAGTATCTCTATTCTTTGTTTTTATAGTGGGTTACGTTTTCCGTAAACAGGAAGTGCCGCCATTGACAGAAACGTGGCACGGCAACATTGCGGTGATTGTAGAGAGGACCCACAACTACTGTGTATATAAAGATCTTTAAGTGAACAAAAATACAACAATTCTTGGCCTGGAATGATTTTACACTAAAAATATGTATTTTCTTGTTGTCTTTACTAGTCACACAAACCACAAAATTATATTTAAAC